>JNDQ01001369.1:0-34406 GCA_000696995.1 Apophysomyces elegans B7760 | reverse complement strand
GAGGGCTAGGAGAACGGCGACGGCGTGGTGAGCGATCGTAACGCCACGAGGCGCTAGGAGCATTTCTGGCCCACTATTGACGGATAGGAGAAATAAAAAAATTATATACTTGGAACAAGCCTTATCAACCAATAATTTTTGTTACCTGTACACTGATGGTATAGCCGTCAATACGTCGGCCATGCATCTCCTGAAAAGCGTCTTCGGCATCACGTGGATCTTCAAACTCTACAAAAGCATAGCTGCGCCCCACCAAAAAAGTAAGATGAGTCTTCATCTTGTTTGAAATGACGGAAAAAAAGAGGTCTCTACTTACGGTTTGGAAGAGTAACTTTTGGGTGCCGGGATATCACAACGGACAAGGCGGCCATATCTTTATTGGGTTGATAGAACGGCAACAGAAGGATGTTTTCGTTAGTCGTCAGCAAAAAGAGGGTTGGTCGTCAAATCGTATCGCAACACATTATTTTTTTTTTCGCCGCGTCACTCTACTCGTTCCGACGACGTGTGTATCCGCGGTCTCGTTGGTGTTGAAAAGTACCTTTCAAACTCATATGCAAGATCTCTTGCACGCGTTCTAGAGCCAAAGCCAGCAACAAAGAGTGTAGTTCTCATTGGTAAGAAAAGAAGAAAAACAACGAAAGAGAAGAAAGGAGAGGAAACTTTTTTTTTTTGCTGCGCGACCACTCTTCAGAGATATGACGTCACTGGCTTCCTAAAGATCTGATTGGGCAGCACAGGGCTGTCTGGCTCGAACTTTCGAGATGCTGACGCTCCAAACGGAAAAATGCACTACAGTCAAAAGGATGTAAGTGCCATAGCCTGAGAGTAGCGCAGGTCTGTTAAAGCGAAGAACTGACACATGCATTATTGAACTATAAGAAACGGCTTAATGGCTGCTCCTGGCATGGATTGCTACGCAAGATGCTCAAATAAAGGATCTAACGCCGAAAAACTTGATGTGCTTCCCAGTAACTTTCCATTAAATTCTTGCAGCGCTATTCCTACATAAAGCGTTTTTATCTGGTTTTTACCTCTGGGATCTAGTTTCCGGTTATTGCTAAATAGAAGAAACAGGACCATTATATCATGTTATGCTAAAAACAAACCAATGCAGCAATATCAAAATGGATGACAGCAAAAATAGTTAGCTGTTCAAATAGCGTGAAAGCCCAATTGAAACTTACCAGTCGAGGCAGTGGTCTTGGCCTGTGCCAGGTGCCGTTCCTTTGTGTCAGCCAGCTGACAGATTGGACATCTCAAGATTTTTTAAATCAGCATTGAATTGGCTAATCTATGGACAGAATGGGGTAGCGGGGAGGCACTTTTCACGTTCGAAATTGCAGTAATACCGATCGCTACCACAGCCATTGCATCCCAGCTTTGGGTAGCGTGGCCCAGTCTTACCGCAATGCAACGAGTGTTTTGGCACACAGAATCTCCACTCACCGATACGGTCTTTACCTTCCGTAAATGATTTCTTTTTTTTTTTTCGGCCTCGCCACCTTCTCATAGCCTGAGCCTTATAAAGAGCTAAAAAAAAAACCCGCTACAAAGTGGCTCGGAACGGACTGCAGCCGACAGCAGCAGCATTTTTATTTCACAGAACCTATTTATGGCTGAAAATGATTGGATTGGGTTTGGATGGCAAGGGAAAAAGACGGAAATAGCAACAAAGACGTAATAGCATACTAAGATTGAGCGCCAGAGTCAGGAGCTGGTGCCCGTAGCCGGGAATGTGGGATTGGATCTGGTGTTCATGAGCGTTCTGCAATTGCAATGTTGGTTTAATTCTCTGGAGCCATCGGATTGAAGCGTAGCAATCCGAAGCAAGAAACAGACAGCAGCAAGCTGCTTGCTAGACTGATTCATATGAATCAAACAAAGAATCTGCAGCGCAACTACATACTATGCATAAGCGCGAAATTGAAAGGTTAGCCCTATACGCTTATGGAGACGGAACCCATAGAGTGCTGCGATCATCGCAATCAGCTTCAATAATGAAACATATTCGATCAAGCATTTGTAATAACAAAATCCTGAAGAAAACAAAATAATGCACCTCAATCAGATAACAAGACGGATTCTAAAGAGAAGGCAAATGGAGAGGCTTTCTAAGGCATAAAAGTCAGACCTTTATGTCTTAAACTGTGACAGTTAGCAGGGCTATCTGTTTGTAATAGCACGGTCTATAGCCAACGTCAGTATCTACTTACAAAGAACGAATACGCAAGTATAGAGGGTGAGGGTGACGAAGCGCTGTTTTGGGATATGACTCAGGAATAGTAACCGTTCTTAGGATATCAGAAACATGAGGATCTTGAGATTTTAAAATCCGTCTTTATATACAACGTCTGTGCGTGGAGAGTAAATGTACAAATAAATGAAGTACAAAAGATCGCTGTCTTAATCGTCGCCTATACAGGCAATCCGCACACAAGGTCATAAAGACCTATCTGTAGCATGCACTGCTACACTTTTGGCACACACCATACCCAACGAAGGGGCTGTTTAACAGCTCTTTAACTGTCTGGGCGCCAATGGCTCGGAACTAGAGATAAGGTTAGTATTGTTGTAAGAGCTATTATATATTACTTACGAGAGAAAAAAAAGAATTGTCTAACGAACTGCTGATTGAAAGTGTTGAATCACGTTAATCATGCAATTTTTATGGTATTTAGATAGCTGACGGATACCAATAGATTAGCCTTTCCTTTTCTACATAACTATTGATACTTACTGTAAGTTGAGGAACTGATACACCATTCGGATCATGGGCTCTGCTGAAGCCACTCCAGCAAACAGAGTGGTCTTGACTTCCCATATATATTGTAATAGGGAATTGTCTCGGGCACTCTATTAATTAGTGAGATGCTACATGTGGTTTGTTGCTCCATTTTCTCTTGATATCGTTATCGCTTAATATGTCAAACAGCGTCTAGTTTATTATAACGGCGCTCAAATAATCTGGGGGGAGGAGTGCCCGAGGTAAATTCATTCTAATAGTATAGAGGTGGATCGTCATCTCTTCACAATCAATATCCAACATGGTAAGCCGTTGTAGAAGAAAAGAGAAACGGATGTATGGAAAAAGCGAACATACCTTCTCTTTTTTTCATATCTATTTATCCTTAGATGTCAAAGAAAAAAGCTCAATCGGTTTGGCCGATAGTTAATTAGAATTTTCACTTTGATCATTCTCAGTTTTCGAGAACTTTTTAAAGGAGAATCACTTGATCATATTTGTTACAACCGTTGCTGACTTCATCATTAAGCATTCTAATCTTTACAATAAAAAGCTTCCATAGCACATGAGGGCTTATATGCAATGCTGCTCTGTTTGAGAATAGTTTTCATAAGGAATTTGTCTTACAGTTGATAATGTGAAATATGCAAAATACAGGATAATACTTTTTCTTTGTGGCTATATATACTAAATTTGACGAGCATCTTTGCCACTCCTTAAAATCCCATTTGATGCTAAGCCTATAAGGTAACTAAAGAAAATTTATGCATATTTTCTCACAGCTAGAAAAAGCAAAGCTGCCAAGAAGATGAGAAAAATAAGATTATTTCTTGCATACGGTATAGTACAAATACAGATTTGGTAAAAACTTTGCAAAACTTGCGGCCATCTCAAAGAAGCTCGTACCAGATAACAGCAACTTGAAAAAAAAGGCACTGTATGTATACATACAACTTCGTTAATTGATCCGTCTCTGGTATAATGCATCTTTTATGCATTACATTCAATTTAAACTTGGTGTTAATAAAGGCAAATCAGGCTATTCATCTTTTAGCATAATGATTAATAACAAAGATCGGTAAAAAAATGAAGAGACTTGGATAAAATGGAACAGATTACGCGAAGATTGTTAAGTCAGTTAATCGAACGATGGTAAGACAATGATCTGCATCGCAGAACGTAACAAAGATATACCCATGAAGGAGCACATTTGATCTTAGAGTTAATCCAATTATGGTATGTTTAATTGCTGCTAAGGTTTGAAATACATGATAATCTTGCAAGAAAAATTGCTTAAACCATGCTTGTTAAGGATGGAAGTGATTAATCTAACTGCGTTTATGAGAAAGAGTTTTACGGAACTAGGGAAAGAGGTGATCTCAACAAATTTCCGTGCATGCATACGGGTTTTAAATAAAAATAACATGGCGAAAGAACTTACTTTTGAAAAGAAGAGTATCAATTTCTATTAAAAATCGGCCATTTTACTATATCAGACATAGAAGAAAAGCTATGAAAAAAGGTAGAAAACCAGAGGTTAAAAAACTTGTGTTTCTGTCGGTATCTATTTTTTTATCTGATTTTGAAGGAATACCTTTAATATGCACTATGGGATACAACAACTGGACAATCAATGCTTTGAAGCAGTTTACGAATCATCCACTCTAAAACGTAGAATGAATTAGAAAAACTAAAACTATTGATATATCTAGTATCCGTGAATGTTACCAAACAGTTTCAAGAAATAATATAGAAAGGTTAAATATAAAGGGACATATAAGGCAGAGTGTAAACTGCTCTGACTATGATTGTCGATAAGGATGTTAAAGACCAGATTCTACTAATGCAGTCCAATCAACGCGACATATGAACTGCTGCGACATAAACAAAGAAGAT
The DNA here is from genome assembly GCA_000696995.1 of Apophysomyces elegans B7760. NCBI lineage: Eukaryota > Fungi > Mucoromycota > Mucoromycetes > Mucorales > Mucoraceae > Apophysomyces > Apophysomyces elegans. The sequence goes on along the minus strand of JNDQ01001369.1, from coordinate 29,764 downwards.
GATACATAACGCAATACGAGGCACGATAGAGTCTCCCTAACTCTTTTTTATAACGTAAATATCGAATGATTTAGCTGTATTCGTGAGAAAAAGTGGTCAACAAAAACTATGCTTATCTTTTAAAACTACGCATTTCAAACTAAGCACAAAAAATTCTTTATCATACGACCCGTTAATGACTTTTGCAGTATCGAGAATCCGTTCAAAGAATGCAACAACCATCCGCGGGCAAACCAAAAACAACCTAGGCAACTGGTTGCGGAATATTTCAAGATTTACAATATTACTGAAACCGACCCATAGGTGTAGTATAAGGATGTGAATGCAGGTAGAAACATGCGACGAATCCTATATGGAAAGTTGGATGAACGTGGAATCGCGTCTGGAGTCTTTACGCCGACCAGCCAGAGCTCAGGCTGAATGATGCATCACGAATAAATGAATGAACGCTAGTAACCTTGCTTGTCCTTTAGGAGAATTCAAATATGCCTATTATAAGTTTCCCTAAAACTTTAGAATTGCTTCAATCTATATACAGATATAGCTAAAAGTAACCTATAGTTCCACTCGAGATGAATAAGGACAGAGACGTGCAAAGAAACAGTATATCTATTATTTCGAATTATGTTGTGTATGTCATTTTCTGGAAATAAATGAGAAAGCAATGACTTTACAATGCATGGTAACTTAGGATAGCAACACTCTAAGAAAAAAAGAACTCAACTGTGAGCAAAATTGGTCATTGCTGGCTAGGACAATTGCTTGATAGCATGAGCAAGAAGATGAGCTAAGGCACTCATTGAATCACCGCGCTCAGTGACACATGAAAAACAAGTTGCAGAGCTCATAAAAAAAAGAATCTCTTTATTCTGCACTGTTCTCTGCATCAATAATATCAAACTATCTTCGTAAATAATGCTTCATAGGCAATCGATTTCAGTGACAAAGCATGGCTTTCCAGCCACAACTACAAACGAGTATGCAAACAACTTCGGAGCTGGCCTAACCACTTACAAATGAGCGAAAACGAGATCGCCTTCCTTTTATCTTAGTCAACGACGTTGCAATAGTTATTAAGAATACTACCACGCTTATATAACTCAAATGGGCCGAATGGGAGCTGAAGAACGAGAACCAAAAAGACGGGAAATAGCAGGTCAAGGGATACCAAATACTGTCGTCGAAGACATGGTCGAGCAATCAGCCGACTGTATGTTCACTGTGCTGTACTTCACGCAGAAAGACGTGACATACGATGTAACTGTAGGCAATAACGCTATGACTTCTTACAATTGTCGTAATTGCCAATGGCATCAGTCTGCTTGGTAAGCATATGCATTTACTGCATTTTGTAATACCCAATTAGAAATACTTGGCAAGTACACTCATAGCCTGAACATAAACAATAGTTAACAACTAGTAAATAGTTCCCCCACAGTTGGAGATAGCAAACTTAATACCTATGCGCACGCCCATTGAAACGCTCCTAGAAGATTTTACAAGCGATACAGTTCTTCTCAAGCATCAAACTATTGGAGAACAACTACGTTTACTTATGCCTACACAAACTGCAGAACAAAAACCTGTAATCCTACAGTGCCTTCAAGCGATTCAAAACGTTTTAGATGTAGAGACAACATCGGCAAACGTAAATCTTGCAATCCAACGTCATCAATAACAAATTGTTTATTATTTAGAACTTGGCCTCACATTTTGAGTGGTCCAATAACAAGTTAAATGGATGCTGATTTTGGTGTGCTGAGGCCATTGAATTTCTGTATTTAAGATGAACGTGTCCGATCTCTATGACCAAGCGGGTTATGTTATCGAGTTGATGCTGTAACGGAGCACTTTCCAAATGAAGTAGAAAGGTACAGAAAATGATAAAAAACTGGCAGAGACATCCATTTATTTCTACAACTCGCATCATTCACACTTGGGCCAGTGCGAATCCATTTCAACCAGGTACGGCTTTACTTCCCGAAACACTGTACATGGGCGTCCGACTTCCCTTTCGTTTTTCATCTTTAGCAGCAAGCATTCGTTTGCAATATATGGGAAACTCCCACTTCGGTTTATTTGTTGGTAAGTGTTAGTTAGAAGGTATCCGTTTGCTGCTGCATATTGCTTTTGCGTCAGATTAGATAGCGTTCTGTTTCGTGGCAGGCCATAACAGCTGCTTGGTAATCATTTTCTTAGAATATCCTTTTTAGCGACCATAGGTTATATTTGTCATGTGTGGATTTGAAGCAAAACAATGACAGTTTTGACTGTTAGGGGTGTCATGGCGTAAAATGTTTATATATGATTTGGGTACACGAACCCTTTCCACAGACGGAGATACATTGTTTAAGTGCAAAAAGAAATTCACAAGGATTTCAATGCTGTTCCTCACTGTCTCCACCCTGCATTTAATTGCATCAGTGTCAGGACGGCGTCCATAGGATATTCTGGTTTTTTCTCTTCCGATTTATCACCTTCCTTTTTTGGTTGGTCATCACCCTGACCTTCATTCGACGCCTCTTGACTTCCCCCCTTGACGTATTCCAGAGGTGAGTTTTGTCCGCTGGTGCTACTGAGGCTAGCATTTGCGGATAAACTTTGAGCTAGTGTCTTCAAAGCTTGTTCTGCTGCTTCTGCCGTGATTATTCCCATCTGCTCTTCCTTGACCGCCGGCGGCTGTGATGAAGACGTGGTATTTGTAGTTTCACCTTCCACTGATTGTTGCTGCTGCTGTTGTTCCGTATATTCAACCGGTGGAGAAGGCAATTTGCCGTTTGTCAATGCCTAAGGCGTTCAATACACGTACATAAGACTTCTGGGTATTTTTCGAGCTCACAAACACGCCTTACCATCATACTATGGTTGAGTTGTTCCAGCAGCTGACGTTGCAGTTCTGAGGGAAAATCCAGAATTTTCGCAGCAGCATCAATTGAGACGGGTTGATAAAATGACGGAGTATCCGTTGCTGCCTGCGACGTTGGCGTAGGCACGCTTAATGCATTGTTCACAATGGTTTTCCTACGTTCCTTATCCATCCGTTTCTGTCGTCGTTTCTGGAACTCTTCGTTCACCCACTTCTGCTTCCGCTCACTATCCATTGGTCCAAATAGTTTGGCGGCTCGTTTATTCACACGACATCTCAAATCGTTATCCTTGTCTATATGACGGAATGATCTAGGATGAGTGGATTCTTTGCTTCATATTAACATTTCTGTTTTCCTTACTTCGTTCTTCGTTATGCAGCCGCCATTTCTTCTTCCGTTCTCTGTTTGCAGCACGAATACTATCCTTTTTGGCATGGTCGATTTCCGTTTCAACATTATCATTTGGTTGACCGTTTGCCACCGCTGCCGCCGCTGCTGCCGCCGCCGCCGCTGCTGCTGCCAAAAGACCTTGATGAGAAAGAGTGGACACACCGCCGTGACTGTTGACAGCGGCCAGCATAGCTTCGTGCAATTGCTGCTGATAGGGCTGGAACACCGAAGAGGACGGTGTGGGACTACTACTAGTCACAGGTATGGAGTCTGCGGTGGAAGACACGGTGTTGTTGGTGGTGGTCGTCGTTCCCTCTATGGTTGCCATATTGTTGTCCATGGTTTCTTTACTGCCCGTGATAAAAGGAAGAACAAAAAATTTTCAGAAGAAGGGTCTTTCTATTTCTCTTGAAGTAAAAGAGAAAAACGTCCAGTACACAAAAAAGCTCAGCCAATCAGCTAGTCATCGCGTTACGTATTCAAACCCCGCTCGGTGAGGCGGCTGCAGTCATGACCAAATTCGATTGGTTTCTGAGAAACATGACGATACACTAATGAACTGCGTCAAAAGGTACCAAAAGGTAAATCTGAAAGGCACACTCTCTCACGTACAATGCCGTATACAAACCTTTGTTAACAAGGTTCTGTAGTCAATTCAGTAACCTTTACTAAGAGCGTTTCGAGTGTTCCAACCTTCCATATCTGCTTCCTGTTTGTGTATATCATTGAGCTGTATCATCACTGATCTAGCATTGTTGTTAAAAAAAAAAAAAAAGAAACTTCTCAAAAATAGCTAATAAGCCAAAGACATATTCAGCAAGCCTATCTGCTCTAATTTATAGCCATTTTTATTAATGAGCAGATTAATTATACAAGTCAATAATACCTCTGGCCATATCTAGTAGCTCGAGATGCTAACGAAAGTATCATGGCAATGCAGTTATTATATATTTAATTTTATTGAAGAAGAACGGACGTGATGTGTGATGGTTGTTGCAGGAAATGCTGAATAGGTGTAAAAAGTGGCTTATACTGATGTATATCCTTCCAGGAGACCCATTCCCATTCTCCTTCTAGCTTTTCAGGCTCCATGACACGTAACCGTCCGATATCCTTGCGATCGACCGTACTCTGGACGAATACGGTCACATAGTGCTTGTTATCAGCTGGCATAGGATCGTTTGTCGTTGTGATGAACTGGATGTTGTCTAATTCGAGATTTGTTTCCTCGAGGACTTCCCGACGTGCACATTCTTCGAAAGATTCGTTAAATTCGAGATGACCACCGGGCAATTGCCAGCAACCGGAACCATGGGAGCCTTTTCGTTTACTCAGTAAGATTTTAAGCCCATCGTCAAAACGACACTTGACAAAGCAACCCACGCCTACTCGGACGATACGATCGGAACCTGCCGGAGACATTGAAAGGGGAGAGGAAACTTAGAGAAAAGAAAGGGCTGTCTTTTTCCGCTGTACATATAGTTTCATGTAATATCCCATGTCTCACACAGTCACATACAGAAGAGCACGGTATGATTCATGGTTTTATCTTTCGGTTTGTAGCGGCTAGGCTCAAGGACTGGATTCTTCGCGTCCTGCAACATAATTCGTTCCTTTCTACTTCAGATCTTTTGCTGATCCCTTAAGTTCTCTTGACTTTCAGTGCTAAAGTTCTTTGATATGAAGATGACAACATCGGGGAAACACATATGATGCCTTTGTTCCGCCTGCCGCAGCAGCACTCCACAAGAATGACTCATTCGTGGTCAGGTAAGCTAGATGTCTGGCAATCAACCTTGTTTATTTTCCGTTAAGCTAGGAGCTGCAGAGCACTTGATAACGGGATTTATGCGTTGATCTTTTTATTTGCCCGTTCAAAAAATGCTGCTTAAGGAATTATCGTTACAGACGCTTATTTTTCAAGGATCTACAGTACAGTAGTGGTCGTGGATTGCCTGACGTTTGGGACCGTCATTTCAGCAGACAGTCATGTGGCAATCGCGTAGACGCGTTCCTCCATCGTGACACGACCCGTTTACGCGTCTTTTGAACCTGCTTTTGCGACGTACCTATTACTAAGAATGCAAAAATTATTGCCCCCAGGTGCTATAGTTGTCAAGTATTACGAGGAATTGTTGAGCAGTGCGTTCTCTGATCATAGGCAGTTTTTCTCCGATGATTCGGTATTCTCTGAAATTTTCTACTCCGTTTACTGCTAAATACTATGAAGATGGGATAACAGTCCGAAGAAAGCGCATCTTTTGTAGAGTGAATGACTTATCTGGCTATATGTAATATGAAGATGCTTCATTAAATATGATTGGTAATACCTTATCTGAAGTTGACATCTCTCGACGATGATAAATCACACGAGTGGGCAGAATTGGCTGTTGAAATGTAGCTACCTTGCGTGAAAAATGGCGAGGAAGTAATAATAGTGTAGATGATGTCTTCATGCATATGCATGCATTGGCAGAGGCGAGACAAATCCGTTGATGACGCTGAGAAAGAAGGATTAGCAATGGTTGTTCATTTTCCAAACAGACCATACAAACAAGGAGAGTATGGACTGGTAAATAAGCCAGAGCAAGAGGGACCATACAGATGATATATCCCACAGTAAATATAAAAGGTTTGATTTGGTATTTGAAGAAGGAGGAAGGCGAGGAAACGGCGCTGATCACGGGCGCAAATGTTCGAACCGCTCAACGTCATATCAAAAACTACAAACGGGGACAAAGAAAAACATGCCGCTGGGGTTCACTCCAAGCCTCGTGTCTATCTTGAGCCATCTAGGACTGGTTAAAAGCGATAGTTTGATCAATCATCCGTCTTTCAGGATCCTCTGGTAAAGAAAATAAAGAATACAGGATTTGGGATGGCTGATTAGCACTTGTTATAAGAGAACAGAATGTCAAGAACGCCCATGAATTCGAATGGCATTACGAGAATTCTTTTTATTATGTCACGAACATTGGGTTTGTGTACTTTTTAGTGCTTTACTTCTGTGACACATAATATTGTCTTACTTGGCAAAGGGATGTCGGTCCTTCCTCGATGCCTACCGATTTGCACATGCATCACATAAGCTTAGATCATAAGAGGTAACAAGTAATCCTCAAGCTTTCCACAAGGTAGCATGTCAATACATTGATAGTTGTCCTGAATAGTGCAGCTGAATCGCGAAAACTACTACTCAATGTTGCTAACTATTGTTTGCCTTGGCAGTCAATTATCGACATATCGACAACCAACTGTGTTATTTTCTTTCTATTAGCAAGGTACCTTCAAAGAAGGCCAGTTTCTATGAGTCATTTTTGGTGCCATGTGAACATCAAGGATTCTCTCTTCTCTTCTCTCTATTAGTATACTGTATTTTCGAGTAATTTTTGCGCGCAAAAACATCTTGCCGGTAGTACAACCAGTTTCCTGCAAGCTGGTTCGACCGTCGTACTCTTCAGTTGATACATATAGAAATCTTTATTTAGGAGAAAAGAATACGTCCAGCAATAAATTAGAGGAATAAATTCGTTAGAGATATTGTTTGACGCTTTCCAAAAAGGCCAAAGGGTCCTGTTGTTTTCAGTAGCAATTTGGTATGTGTATGCAATCTTGATATGTGGGTCAAGAGAGCTGAGCTGCAATAAGTGGGTAGAAGATATTACGAAGGACAGTTAAATAGGCATTGTGTAAAATCTTCAGCAGTAATGAGAAGGGTCAAGTGCTCTGCAAAAATGCAATGAGTAGTTGAATATATTGTCTAATTGACCTCCATCCGTTTTATATACGATAAAAAGGCTCAATGATAAGATCCTTATATGGAGGGCTATTGCTTTGTTCCTAGAGACATATACCTTCAGTGAACACTGTCAATTTATCTCTGTTTCTTACATATTCTATTGCCAACAGAAGTAATCATTCCTATGCTAATTTTGTCATTCGCTCTGTATTTTTTCAACGTAAGATCAAGGTCCAGAAGCTATGTTCTACGTGGCAGATACCTAGGCTTCAAACATTCATTCTGCTCTTTTTTTTTGCCTGTCTGAAATAGTTGTCCACAAGCGATACTGGCTTATTTATGTTCTTATGTCTCCAGATCGTTTTTCACGTTTTAAACTGTTAATCTTGGTGCATCTTTATTTCACAACATCATATCATATCAGTAACTTACGTACACCTCTTGAATATCTTGCGTTAAAATGAGGACTTCATTTTTAGCAATATATTATGTTACCGTAAACATACGCTAGAAGTCGCCACAAATTCACTTTTTGCAGCCGCACGCGGCTGTAACGGAAGGAGCGAAGCAAGTACAGAAGGACTAGTGTTTATTTACTGCGTTTTTCTATTTTTTATTTGCGGACTGGGATTCAAGTTTTTGCGGAATCCAAAAAATGCCTTTTTAGAGTAGCGTAAAATAAAAATATTCAATAAAAGTTAAGTTAAAAGCGCAACAGTGTATTGCAGTCACGGTAAAGCTGTAATTAAAGTTTTCTTTCGCAGGATTTGATTATTCAGCTTAACGATGCACAGCGAGGACAGAGACGACGTCTGGGCTTCGAGCGACGAAGAAACAACATATGACCGTAGCATTGCACAACGCGAATGGGACCGGCTACATGAGGATCATGGCAATGTAAGAAGAAAGAACAATTGTACTCTTAATCACAAAGATCGTGAAAACTGACTTGGAGTTACACCACTGTTTTCTGCATTAGGAAGGTTACAAGGTGGGCATTATCGAGGGGAAGGAGGTGAACATGCAGCAAGGGTTCAATCATGGCTACGGTGAAGGTATCCAAATTGGCATAACACTTGGAAAGTTGCAAGGCATTCTCAGGTTCAAATATAACAGAATCTGTCATTCCGGGGGGAGAGCAAGTCATATTGATGTTTTTTCTTAGCTCTTATATTGCATTCTACAAAGATATCGCCAAGAAGGAAGAGATAGTGGCACCATTGCAAAAGTTATACGATGAGCTTGACCAAGTGGAAGTTAACCATGTTTTTACCAAAGGATACTTTGATACGAAGGAAGTCGCTGGATCAGACGACTATTTATCACCAAACGAATTTCTTCTTCAGTGGGAGAAAAAAGTGAATGAAGCTATCGAGAAAGTTAGACAACAGTAAACTAAAAGATAACTGCTGGTCTAGTCTATGAAGACGGGCTGAATTGGTCCATGGAATAGAAACAGTCGGATGTGCTCAAAATGGCCACACTACGAAGGTTATGGTATCCTCTCCTTAACAGCACCCATATTTCCAAAAGATACAATAGAATAAATACTTATGAATAGAAGCAAATAAAGCTCTACAACCATATCCAATAACAAGTATCTTTCTTGTTGTGATGTTCCTCTGTATATTCTTCGGCTATTATCAACGAGTCCCAAAAGTTCAAAATTAAGACATAGGGAATTCAAACTATAATTATTGATTGTCTTAAATCGATATGCTATTATCATGATTATGGATCCTCTTGTTGTTCTTCTTTTTGACCTTCCAGACCTTTCTCTTCCGTTTTGCTCTTATAAAGGGCTTTCAGTAAATCCTGGTCTTTTTGCTGTCGTAGTCGGTCGATTTCAAGTGCTCCTCCCGTCTTCTTGAGCTTCTTCGCATCTACAAATTCGCCCAACTCCTTTTCGAAATCATCAATGCGATTCGCCAGTTCACGTTGCCTCATCTTTTCAGATTGTTCAAGTGCGCGAAGTCGACGATCATGGTCGACATCTATGGTGGCTACCTGCTTCAGAACACTCGACATGCCTTCAAAACCTTCCTCCGCAGGGGCTACTCGGAATTCGCGCAAAACAGGCTTCGCCTTCGCCTGATAAGCATATATCTTCTCGAGTTGATCGAAAACTTCTAACAGCGCATCCAGATCATCCTTCATATCCAACAGTAATCCTTCTTGCTCCTTTAATGATTGCTGCTCCTTGACAATGGTCTGAAGTTCCTGTTCCCAGGTCTTTTTCCACGTTGGCTTGACCTTCTTAATATAATTGCCAAACTTTTCTATCTCTGCAGCCAAAGCCTTTGTCTCTTTCGAGCAATGAGTCATTTGGGCTTCGGATGGACGGCATTTTCGCTGTGTTACATCCAACTTCAGCTGGTCGATCGTGTCCTGCAAGTCTTCCAGTCGAGCTGTGATTTTATCCGAGCTTGTCAACAGTTTCTCCTTCCCTTCCTCAATAAAAAGGCGTGCAACCGATCGCTGGGATTCCTTATTAGCATTCTCTTCTTCTTGTTCTCTTAAACTCTGTGCTTTCTCTTTCAGTTCCCCAATCACGGAGTTGGTCTCTTCGCGTATTTCTCGCTGAAGCTGGCGCATCACACTTATGTCCCGTCGCAGAGTATCAATCTGGTTCAACTGCGATCGTAGCTCATCGGCAGATATCGCAATAGCTGACGGTGCTACAGGTACACTAGCTGTCGCTGTTTCTGTAGATGTATCTGCGTCTTCCTCTACCTTCATAGGCTCCTTCTCAATTGCAGCTTCCCGATCCTCATCTTCCTCGCTCGTCAATTGTTTATTGTCTTTTACTGTGACATTAGCTCCATGTTCTTCTAGCACTTTGCGCACCACATTACGAAGTACATCTTCATCCGCTTTTGGCGAGTTCGCTACGTGCTGTTTCACCCCTTCCATTTGTTCTGCCAGCATGCGTTTCATATCTTCGATTTCCTTTCCCACTGCCTTCGTAACTTCTTCCTTCCAGCGCTGCTGCATTACTTCATTTTCTATTTAAGGATAGGCCTCATTAGTTCAACGTAAAAAACCCGCAGAACAACACTATTTTTACCATTGATATTAAGCGAAAGAACAGCTTTATCCTTCACTTCTTCTAGATTTTCTAACTCGTATGACACACCTATGGAAGGATCACGGACATAGATGCTAGGAAAGTCATTCTGTCTGGAAGAGTATCCAAATCGTTCGATAAATAGCATGCGTAAAGACGGCATGCTGATTTCGCCTTCATAAAAAACTTTTTTGACGTCTTTGCCAATCTGTAGATAAAGTGTCAACCCTAACAATTGCATCTTTAACACATTATAGTTTTTAAGGCTGATGGCCAACTGCTATTGAAGAAAAAAAGGTACTCACCTTTGCCTGGTTTTGATTGCTCTAAAATGGAAGAATCCTTGCTTTCCGTAGATTCTTCTACTGTGCTCAGCTTGTAGCTGGTTTCGGATTGTGCAGGTAAAGGAGGTACAGGAGGTGTACGTTTGGCTGAATAATCGGTTCCACCGGTAGCTCTGAACATGGAGGCACGACGTACTGAAGAGCGTCTTGCAAGGTTTTCCTGGCGTTTGAGCGCTGCCAGTGCACTGGCTGTATTAGGATCGTTCTCATCGAAGTCGTTCGTAGGCTTGGGCGAGGTCGACAGAGGAATTGCAGAGACAGAAGTAGGTTGAGTTACCGGTGGTGGAGGTGGTGGCGGAGGTGCAGGAGGAGCAAGTGCATATGGTTTGGATCGAGTCGAAGATGTGGAGCGTGACGGTGAAGGGATTCGTGTTGGTTGGCCCAAAGATGAATACGATGGCGACCCAGGCATCGGTGGTGAGTATGGCCGACTGGAGGAAGAAGTACTAGAGCTACGCTGGTTTGGATATTTCATCCGTGAATCGGAGGATAGGGAAGGGCGAGGCATTCCTCCAGATCGCGGTTCGTAATCAGAAGGTGTGAGTCGACTGCTTGGTGGCGGCGGCGACATCCGGTGGTCTGGATAACCTCTTGTAGGCATACTAATACCTCTGGAAAGCCCCCCCATCCCCATATCTCTATGCCATGAATCTGTGCGATGTGCATCTCGAGCTTGTTGCTGTTGTTGCTGTTTTTGTAAATCTCGCTCACGTAATTGCTGTTGTTTACCCTTGAGTCCATGCAATAGATGAACGATAACGTCACGAATACGCGGTAAATGCTGATCTAAGGATGCTGGGGAAGGCGTCTCTTCCATAGCTGCGGAGACAGATTCTCTTAACTGTCGAGGTATCCATGACAAGTCGCTAAACGTGCAACAAAAGTATGTAAGTGTTATTGGTTCAAAGTTGTTCCTGTCTCTCTTAGACATTTACTTCATAGGGACATTTGCCTCATTAAAGGCTTGTGAGACGAGAAAGAATTGCTTTTCGAGAGTGTCATGCAGATCGAGAATTTCACCTGTTGTAGTACGTAACTGGGACCAGGAAGTTAATGCTTCCAGAAGGGTCTTAGTAGTACGCAGCAATCTGGTCACGACTTGTTCGGTATCAGCAGACTTAAGTTTAAGTCCTTGCTATTAGTCAAGTTTCTTGTAGCTGGTTCCTGAAAGCTTACCATGCTTTTCGATGAGCTTGTTCGATTTGGAAGTTCAGGCCTTCGAAGCGGCGGTGATGACGGATATGCTGCATGGTCCTGTGTATAGTCCATGCTGTTATATTTTTAGTTTGTTTCTTTTCTTTTCTGGTGAAGAGTGAAAGAAGAAGTGGCAACTCTGTGTGTGTGCCAAGGATTGGGATATTACATGAAAACTCCGACGACACTCACTGTCAGCGGCTTAGTGAAAAGTTGGGAGGAAAGGAGGCACCTTGTACTGTTACTTGACATTTTGACAATCAATGTGTTGGGTCTTACTTTATCCTCTATTAATAGATAAGAGGAATCACGCTGATAGAAATAGCTTGGATGGGTTCACTGGAGTACGGATAAACTGAGAAGACATGTGCTTTTCAAAAGTGGCTCATCAGCTGTCTGTCAAATACTTGCAACGTTACATGTATAATAATGCTTCCTAGTAAGAAGCGTTTGCAACTGCTAAAAGTTAGACAAATTTCATGAATATCAAACATAAAAGAATTGTCTGTCGTTTGATTATGCAATCTTTGTACCGCCATCAAAGTGGATGAATAATGGCAAAAGTGTCTGGTTGTTGGTATGTGACAAACTCTCCCGGTTTGAAACGTCTTTTCTGGTGCCTTAGCAGACTTCGTTTTTGATAAACTTTTTGCTAAACCAAAATAGTTTCCCAACATTTAATAGATGTAATGATGAACATATAATCAAAAAAGAGATATGTAATCACGAATGAGAAATATATGGGTTCGTTTTCATATAGAGAGGATGACCGGTTTCCCCGTGTGTCATATGACCTATTGCTACACGTTTCCTTATCTTAGCCTGTATTAGCGGTGGGCTAATTTTCCCAGTTTAAGTACAAGACACTAAAAGATTATTGCGTTTACTAACAATGAATGCTCTTCCTACGCTGCTGCAATAAATTATGCACCCACTCCAGGATTAAGCTCGCTTAAGCAAGACATGTCTTCCGGTATAACTGTTTTATTATAATATATGTTCATGACCGGTTTTAGCGTAAACTTGGATTTGTAATTTCTATCATTACCAGCTCACAGCGAGACTTGTCAGAAGCGAAACAGGGTCAGGACCGTAGAACAATTTGAATTAGCTATTACTGAGTTCATAGTTAACTTTTTCTAATGAGATTAGAGATTGAAACTGTCAGGGTCGTGTAAAGGAGAAAAGGTACAGTTGATCATGGCATTCTTACGGGGAAATGTGATTGTTTTGCCCAGTTTATTTTTCCTTTGATAATGTGGATCGCTATCGACAGATGAACACAAAACATATCTGCATATAGTTGGGACGGTAAATAACACAGATTTAATTCACTTTTAAAAATATTAAATATCCGAGTGGATAATATTCAAGGGTGCTATTTTACTTTAACTGATTATCAAACTGTATCTATTGATTAGTCAGTATTACACTCAAAATTCAAATCAAAGAAAAGAAAGATCGGAAGAAAAAAAGTTCCCAAAAGATACTGGTCTTTGGGATATTGAAATTGTGGCGGTATGTTCTCCTAGCTGTGGCCGTCGAAGGATGCGTGGTAAGCTAGAGGCGTCCGGGAACATTAAAGAAGAAAGTTTGAAACGAAAAGGATGGCGAGAAAGGGGGAAGGGACTGAAGCAAAACGTAGATTTTACCAAGCTGCATGATCTCCATGCTGCAAGCGCTCTGATACTTTGATAGGCAGAAGGAGTAGACGAGGATCGTTTGTTACCTGTTTGGAGATCGACAAGTTAATTCCTGGTTCATCTGATTTTAATTATACTGCGTAAGAACGAAAGAAAAAAGGGGGAAATTTAAAGTATATAATTGGCCCCTTTTGCCTTTTGTTTCCTTCAATGAAATGCAGTGGCATAGCTATGCTTTCCCCCTTCTTTTTTCATCTGTGTATACGTCCTCCTTCAACGAAGAGAATAAAGAACTTTAAACTTATCAACCGCTATGACATGCTCAGTCCACGAGCTATGGCAAAAGTTAGGATATAGAAAAGAGGTATAGGAGGGTAACTGTTAGGAGGTACAAGTATAAGGAGCTAGGGAAAGGGACCGAAAAAAAAAGCAGACCAAGAAAGGTAAAGGGGTAGAAGTTATGTGAAAGCAACAGAACCCTGAATATCATTCTATTGTTTAAACATGCACCATGGCAACCTGGGCATTTTATTAGCTAAGAAAAAAATGTAAGTCTTTGTCACAATGTAGAAAAGAGGAAGAACAAAGAGAATAACTAGTAAAAAAGATTGAAAGAGAAAAGAAAAAACGAAAGAGAATATACTTAATTAAAAGATTATGATTTGATAAAGTGAAATTTGTCAAGATCTTTGTACGGATAGAAAGCAATATGGAACATAAAAAAGGCGTTAAAACGTTTAGATCGGGAAGAAAAGGATAATAAACGAGAAATTTAGAGCTGAGGAAGAAAAGAATAATGACCATTTCACACTCTAGCCTGCTGAGCGCGATGAACCGAATGTCGACTACTAGAATGGTGGAGCCTATGTTTGGAAGAGTGGCCTTGAACTCGTTCATGGCGACGCAGAGCATCCATTCTAGTAAACTTCTTGCCACATTGATCACAGTAACAGAAAGGTCTATTTTTCAGGTGAATTGTCTGATGTCGTGATAGATCGTAAGATCGTCGAAAAGTCTGTCCACAAATCCGGCCTGAAGAAGCATCCACAATATGCTCACACAAAAATTGACCAGTAGCATGAGTCGATGATTGATGATGATGGCTATTGTGTTTAATCTGCACTTTGGTCGCGTCGGGAGAACTGGACCGACTAGAGACAAAACTTGCGGTAGCCGGTGAAGGGTGTTGAATCGGAGCGAGTTGAGTCTGAAGCGGATCTGGTCCGTTAGAAGTGATGGATGAAATGGCTGGGAGGGTGATGGTAATCGGACTAGAGACTCTACGAGGAAAGGAAGGTGGAGAGGACGGTGCAGTTGATGGTCGTCGGAGATCGAGCGGATGAAGGACGGGTGAATGTTGGAGATGGAAATGATGAACCGGCGGTGACAGATCGGGTAGTTTTCTGGTTTGCAACGACTGATCGGCCGACATAACTCGCTGTTTCTTCTTTATTGGTTCATCAAACGATATGCCGGAATCCTTACGGATCGAATACGATGAAGAAGAAGTGTCCTCATCCCAGTTGGTCTCTACTCCCTGACGAGAAAAAGAGGATCGCGTATCCGATTGGTTTGCGGGTACCCATCGATAGACGGTCGGTTTGATGACCGGAACATTGTTATCTGGAATCATTTGCGGCAAAGGCGGCGGTGACAGCGGCGTAGATAAATGATCAGCTACAACATGATAAAAAAGAAAGCAAAAAAAAAATGAGCACGTTGATTCTCAAAAAGTGTCTGTATTTTCTTTGTACGTTTGACATTACATGGTGGCTGTTTGCGGCACAATGTGAGTTCGAAATGTTTCTGATCCGAGACCGATCTCAACGCATTCTGGAAAGTGTGATCATCATAGAGCATGCTGACGGGGTGTCCTCGTTGGTTATCCATCGTAATGTAATAGTCATTGATGCTTAGGTCCTTTATGAAGAAAAGAGTTAGCATGACAAACGAAGAATTAGGCAGAAGGAATTGTTATACTTACTTGAGCAGCATTTCTAATCTTCTCAACGAGTTCGTTAAATTGAGGTGGTTTATCTTGATAGACACACAGATGTAAAGGAAAGCAGATGGGTTTTTCCTGTATTTGGACTCTTTTCTAGATATTAGTATACAAAAAGATCAATTTGTTCCTACTTCATGTCTTGTTTCTGTTTACCTGAACCTGTAAATGGTTTTGTACATGGAAAAAATACAGACTATTGAAAAGAGTGGGAGGGGGAGTTTGTGAAGTAAAGGAAAGGGAAAGGTAGCAGCTAAATAAACTAGCCGATCGAATATATAATCATGAATTATTTATTTCTCTCTTTCTCTCTCTCTCTTTTTTTTTTTTGTCAAGGGGTGGCAAAGCTCATTAGACACTTTGGGGGTAGTTGCGTTCTAAAAAAGCCCATCTGTGGCTATACAATCCCTTTGCATGTGGCAATAAGAAAAACGTGGATCTCCTCTCAAGACACACCTTTGCTTGCTGTTTTTAGCCCGCCCGCTCCTTTCTCAGCATCATTTCGTCTTGCTGCAAAAGACCTTGTGACATACCATTGATCTTTCTGATTTGTTTATAACAAAAAAAAGAGTTTAAAGTAAGGCGTTACTCCCTTCCTCTTTTCATCACACGTTCTAACACCCGGGAGTTATTTTACCACATAGATAAAAACAACAAGGTCTTTGCCTTTTGAGAAACCACACTGAACCTGGAGATCCCCCAAGCATTTCATCTATAGGATTAGATGGTCAAACTATTGCTTTTGTATTTTCTTTACTCTATTTAGTTTTTGTGTCTTCTTTGGCTTACTCCTGTCCATTGTTATCTCCCTAAAAATTTACATCGCACAGATCTCCTCGTTGCACACACACACATACACACATACTGACCCACTACACTCTGAGAATGGATTGCGCACTTTGAATTGGAGCTTCTAATCCATTTTTGATCTGACAATAGGCCTTACTCATGTTCTCCTATCAGATCCGTCGCTTTTGATAAACCAAAGAGTTCAGCTTTTTTTTTATTTATATATCTACATATATATATTTAGAGGAGAGAGGACAGGAAATTCATAACAACTGAACAAACTCTTCCAAGTTTGGAAAAAAGAGTTTGCCAAACGGTTAGATAAAGTACTTGGCGCCATTGTGTACCACCATACCATGGCGATACGAGTTATGCCATCGTTAAAATCGGAAGCGAACAAAGCTAACCTTCCCCAGATTTGCCAAGCCATACATTTAGTTCATTTGTGGTTGGGTCCAAATACATGTTCAACTGAAGAGAAGAGAAAAAAGGAACCATATTTATGCTTGCAATGTAAGGAGCTAAAACAAAATGAGTTGCTAAATCTAGAAATGAAAAAGAATGCTAATTTTTGCGGTTTTTCTTCTTCTTCTTCTTCTTTTTTATACAAGCTACTTCTTTCGTTTCGTTCCTACACTTACATTGGTGGGAGAGACGGACTCTTCCTCTTCCTCTTCCACCTGGATATTCTTTAAGCCACGGATAAATCTCACCAGATTTAGTTGATCGTCTTCCGAAACATACGGTCGTTCATCGGCGCCTCCAATCATACATGTGACAGGATCGATTTTCACTTCATCGTCGTCTGGACTATTGGAATCCACATGTGTTTCAGCATGCCATCCTCCCGTTTCGGGATTTTCGTCCCCAATCTGCCAGATCTGGTACCCATAGCCGCAATCCTCTTCTAAGAATTGTCTTCGCTTTTCCGAAAACGAAACCTCATGTGTGTTCACCGTAACCAAGGTATAAAATCGAGAATAAAAACCCTTTTCATTACGTTTTTTGGCACGTAGTACACGACCCAATCGTTGAGCTTCCTGGCGCCGGGAACCAAAATGCGATGACACCTGGATCAAAACAGTAGCTGCGGGTAAATCCAAACTTGTATCTCCAATACGCGACAGTAAGATGGTGTTGATCTGTTTGGCTTTTTTTGCACGATATGCAGCAACTTCAGACCATTTCGCACCCTCTTCGACCTTTTGTACGTCAATCTGAAACCGCTCCAGAAGTTGTCGAGCTTCGTCCGTCGGCGTACCTCCGTAAATAAATGGTCGGTCAATGGCCTTGGCATAAAGTTTCAAGGCGTCAATATGATCACAGTACACCAAAACTTTGTCTCCCCTAGCTTCATGATACTGCACCAATCTTTGACAAAGTTGCACCTTTTTGGGGTTCAGAATGGCGAGCAAACTCTTCATATGATGTGCGTGCCCCAACACTCCGCCACTGGTACCTGATTGAATAGATTCGTAAGCTTCCCTTATAGGCGGAGGCATATCCATTTCGACCTGGGTACAAATGACTTTGGCAATGTAACCGCGATCGGCCAGTTCCTTCCACTTTGCATGGTATAATGTCGGGCCCACTAAAGTCTCGAGGTCGCCAATCTTTTCGTCTTCACGCAGCATGGTTGCAGTCAATCCAAGTCTTACTCGTGCCTTGATTTTTGATATGGCTTTGCTAAAATTATTGGCAGGCACGCAGTGAACCTCGTCAAGAATGATAAGACCCCACTCTGTCTTGTCGATGAACTGGCTCATCCGTTTGCTGTCAGCTGTACGGTTCTTACTATCAACCAACATTGTATATGTGGTAAACAGGACACCAGAGGGCCCATTGTAGGGCCATTTTTTACTGCCTGCAAACATACCGGTCCTGGAGGCCATTAGATCTGTGAAGCGTAAAAACTCTTTGCTAAACTGTTCCGCAGCAATAATGGTTGAACAGACAACAAGAACCGGTTTCTGTAAAGCACAGGCAACGAGGATGGATGTCAGCGACTTACCCGCACCGCAGGGTAAGACAATGATGCCAGACCGCGCTTGAGGAGTGTCGCCGGATCGATCCACAATGGCATCCAATGCCTCATTTTGGTACGGACGAACTTCGATCTCAGGGCGTAGAGCAAATTTCAGCTGGGCTATTTGCTTATCTGCTTCAAACTTGTAATTTGGCAGTGCTGCTTTGGGTACCGAACGCACAGACGGAGAGCTTCCTCCGCTTGTTGTCTTGGTCTTTTTGGCAGGCGGCTTTGCTTCAGCCTCTTTTTCTTCAGCGGCCCGTTGACGTACGAATGATAGCATGTCTGCTAGACGCTTTTGCCGATCCTCTGATGAATCACTCAACATTCTGAATTCAGTGGAACAGAGCGAAGAGGGGAAGGCGAAGGAAAGCGAGAAAAAAAAAATAGCTTAAACTGATGAATATCCTTTTTTGGACTGTGTTTTTTTATTGGGTGCGCAATACAGGATATTGCACGTGACTTTGCGCCAATTAAAAATTATTTTTGCGCCAACGAATAGCAGAATTTGGCGCTGACGGGGAAGAAATACATGTGCAATTTTTGAAGTTCTCCAATCCTGGCTGATTCTCTCTGGGCCGTTGGCGTTCTATATTGACTGGTTATCAGACAGTAATGCACTGTGATATTGGAATATATTCTCTAGAAATGTGTGCTCCCTTATTATCAGTAAAAACCCTATTACAGTGCATCTGAGTATTAATGTACGTAAGGGATAAAGGTAAGTTATCCCAATACAACGAAACGCTTTGGTTAAGGAACCATCAACTTATTCGCCATGCAACAAATGAATAGCTGTCACACTGCCCCATAAAAAGACAAAGAGAATATTTGGACAAAGTAGCCATATACTAAAAAAGTGTATCGGTGAGTTGTCCTTGCTACGATTGCTGTATGTATATTTCCATTGTTTCTGGTAGACAACATTATCGAATAAATAGTAGCTTTTCAGCGATTTTGTTGTTAGACAGCTTATTTAATCCTCTCCTGAAATCTTTTGTTCCCAAATTGAAGAGAAACTTTCTATATACCGGTACGCTGTCTAAGCAATATCACTTAACGTAACTGATACTAAAATCTACGCGATAGACCTATATCACAGTTAGTGATAACACCCTGTTCGTCTCATTCCGGAAAAAGTGTTGGTTTAGTTTATGTAAGTTCCTGTACACCTGTCACTGTATACCATTTTGACAAAATATAGGTAGCCTATCAAGATCCATCAGCCATATTATTATTCTGCCTTGTTTTCTCCAACAAAATCCTTAAAGTTTTTGCAACAAGGTAAGAAAAGCCCTTATCAAACGTTTAGCTAATAGAACGGCCGTAGACGTCAACACGACCGTTTATATATTTAGTTTTATTGCGCTCAAAGACAAAGATAGCAAAGTAGAGTGTAATATACTCTTCCCATTCTGGAAAAGCAAAGAGTGTTTCCATGAAATGTGGAGGTAAGTATGAATAGCTCTTTTTTATCATTTATATAACCGAATTATGTGTGTCATAGGAGGAAAAGCCGAAAAGGCAAAGAAAAGCTCGCGAAATTGTCTCCGAGTATCCGAACTCCTCCGATGCGTCAGTTGACATTCCATATCCTGAGCGGCGAGCGCCTGGTGAGGCAGCAATCCGTCCAGTTTTGGGTTAGACGCTTGAGGTTAGGCAAAACCAACAAGTTATGCCATTATCATGAATTATTTTCGTATCTTTTTTTCGTATCTTTTTTTCGTTCCCATTTCTTTTTACTATTCAGACTTTCTGTTCGGATTTTTAATGCTTTGTAGAGTCGGTTCTAACTGCGGAGTTCCGAGTCGTAAAGACAGCAGTTCAAATGACGTCTTGCGAAACGAATATGTTTCTGGTATAATGCCTCCCAAAAAGACTAATACGAAGTTAAGACATGTCAAGCCCAACAGCAATCAAGTGAATCCAATACAGCCGGCAAAAGAGCTATCCAGTAAACGCCGACGGGTCGCCAAAGACAGCGATTCAGAGGACTATCAAAATGATTCTGAGGATGGCGATCAGGCGACTTGGGAAGTTCAGCCAGCTGAATTAAAGATCCCCAGACCAAAAGGCTCTCCTTTCCCAGACGCTCTTTCACCGGACGTCCTGGAATTTATGGCCCTGCTTGCTGCCAATAATGATCGTGATTTTATGAGGATTCAGCAGGTATGTTTTCATACGATACCAGATAAACTAAACGTCAAACCATAAACGTCAAACCAGCAAAGATGGTTATCTATCCGTGCGGATTTTATTGATTTCGTTGGCATGATTATTTCGGAATTACACAAATTAGATCCAACTATTCTCGTGGAAGAGTCAAAGGATGCGATCTATAGGCAACAGTGAGTGAACCTTGTTTAAGTGATACGCCCAATGTCTTGACATACATTCTTTTCCTTTTCTTTAGTCGCGACCTCCGATTCACAAACGATCGACGACCCTATAAATGTCATTTATCTGCGTCCTTTTCACGTGGAGGCAAAAAATCACCATTTGCAGGTTATCACTTATCTGTCTGTCCAGGAAACAAAACATACGTCGCCGCCGGTATATGGCAGCCATCGTCCTCAAGACTGTTTCGTATACGGCAGGGAATAATGGAAAATGGAAACCTGATGCGTGAAGCGCTAAATATGGATACGATGGAGAAGGTGTTCGGGAAACGTGGTTTGGATGTACTCGAAGACACCGACAAGCTCAAGTCAGCACCGAAGGGGATCGCAAAGGATCATCCCGAGATCGATCTTCTCCGGTACAAAAGTTTGGTTATATCCAAATCATTCACAGACACGGAGGTGGTTTCAAAGGGATTTTTGGACAAAGTGCTCGACGCTTACGAAGCCATGGTGCCCTTTGTAGCGGTGATAAACTCATGGGACTAAATCAAGTTTGTAAGCATGAAAGCAATTGTAATATTAGCATCGACCCAATCTTTGTTTTACTCTTAAAAACTACAGCATTTATTTTTTAAGCATCATCATCCCCGGTTGTGATAATCACATCATCGATCTTCAAAATCATCTTCACTAATTGAGTGGCCAAAAGGTACTGCTGGCGCTTTGAAATCAGCGGATCGTAGACATGTTGTTCTTTCATATCTATAATACAGTTAATTTAACTGGTAAGAGTTATATATGCAGGATCTGACTTACCGTTGGCTCCTTTGTAAAGACAGTCAATACCCAATCTAGGGTTATTGGTAGTGACTTGCTGTGCCTTCACTTCTGCTAATGTTTCGATGGGAGAAAATCCGGAGTTTTCTGCCAAAGTGAGAGGAGTGGCATCCAGAGCATCTGCGAAGGCTCTCATCGCATACTGCTCAATTGAAGAGATCTAACTCAAAGGCTCAGCATCTCAAAGGCGATATTATTTCACGTTCTAATCCTTCTACTTACCTCGTCTGCAACCTTCGCTACCGCCAGTGAGCAACTGATTTCTGCAGCACCACCACCATAAACGACACGGTTATCGCGTACCAAGTTCCGCACAGCGCAAATGGCATCATGGAGAGACCTCTTTGCTTCATCAATGATCTAGTTTTCGCAATGATCATTTTTAGTTAGGGTGCCGTTTCTTTTTCTCCATATAACTCACCATTTTGTTGCCACCTCTAACAAACACTGTAACAGCGCGACTGTTTGCACATTCTTCGATCACCAGCATTTTGTCTTTTGTGGTGCCGAATGTGAGTTCACGCACCAGCCCTGCTGTGCCCAGCTTTTCAGCTGTCAAATCTTCGAAACGTGGAACGATACGGCCGTTTGTGGCAATAGCAATTAATTCTATCTCAGGGCCTCCTACCCATCGAACGGCAGGAAGCTTGTTCTGAAGTAACAAGTGATTTGCCTCATCATCGAAGCCCCATTGACAGATCACAAGATTTGCACCAGACTCCTTAACCCTGCTTATCATTTCTTCAAACTTCTTCTGTTCATATTCTTGAAGTTTCTTGTATTCCTCGACTGATGTTATATCCAATTTGTGCTTTGTCTTTGGTCGTGGCGGTTCGAATGGACAAGTCAGGATAGCGAGTTTGGCATCGCGCACTTCTCGTGGCATTTGGGGATGTGACATATCCTTATCTATCACAACACCCTGAACCAGAATGGTATCTTGTAATGAGCCGCCTACTTTGCCATCGACCTTAATCAGTTCAAAATCCACATCCTTGCGTTCCAAATCAGCAACTGCAAGGACTGCGTTGACAGCAATATCAGCAAACTGTTCGTGGCATTTAGAAACACTAAGCTATTTGTCAGAAAGGAACGCTGCAGAAAGGCGTTTTCTATCCCCTTACATTTTGCTACCAAGACTGGTCATAGCTGTCTTTTTAAGATTGGCCACGTTGTCCTTGCTAAATTCTATTGTATCTGAAATTTTGTCCAGATGCTGAACAGCAACGTTGCAAGCACGTTCAAAGCCATCCGCAATTCGAATAGGGTGGATACCCCGATCTAACAGCTGTTCACATTGCTCCAAAAGTGCGCCGGCAAGGACTTGCCGAATCAAAATAATGAGTTGAGCTTGTTTCCACGAAGTGTAATGGGCAATACTCACCTACGACACCTGTTGTTCCGTCACCGATTTCATCGTCCTGACTCTTAGATAGTTGGACAAGAAGCTTTGCAACTTGATGTTCAACCTGCATTTGGTCGAGAATCGTTGCGCCATCGTTCGTAACTGTTATATCACCATCAGGGGATATCAAGATCTTATCCAATCCTAGCGCAATCGCATTAGTATTTACCGTCAAGATGAATATTTGCTCACCCCGAGGTCCCAAAGATGTCTTGATAATGTTTGCTACAGTTTTGGCGGCAAGAATGTGGGACTACAATGATGCATAACTTTGTAAATCTTTTTGTTCATAGATGACGTGTATACAATTTCAGCTTACGCGGATTGCTTCAATACCGCTTAGTCTTGATTTTTTTTGACCTTCTCGCACAATAATAAAGGGTCTTCCATATTCATCTGTTGCATAAACAGCTGAATTGGGGTCGATGTTTGGAGCTGCCATGGTGCTGGTTACCGTCAATATCTGCTGGTCAAAATAAGTTTTTGACAGCAATCTGATTTTGGAGGCAGTCACTCGCGTGTCCTGAAACTTGATCTGAGTTGCAGAAGCTGTTAAAACCGTCAATAACCAGAATGGAGATGCATACCTCAGAAAAATTTAGCCTAGATATATAGTAAACTCGTACTATAAGTTTCAAACAACAATTCTTTGTATGCTGTTATACGGCAACAAAGGATCAAATCCCATGAAACGAAAAGCGGGCGATGAAAACTAAAGAGAATTGATCCAGGCCAAAAACCCTTTTTTAAGCGGAAAATATATTATGCAGGCAGATGCCGTTTTCACATCAACACAAGTAAGACAAAAATTTTTGAGTTGACAGAAACGTATTATCAACAAAGAAAAGATACATACTGCTTTAAACAGGGTAAAAACGTTCGAGCGTTGACAGAATAGTGATATCAGTCAATCAATAAATCAGTTTTATTACTTGTCAGAGACATACTGGCAATAATTTTGGGAGCATATACGGATGCCAGTTCTTTGGTTGTGGCTGTCAATTTTGGAGGGAAATAATGGGCTATTTAACGTTAAGCATGTGGTCCATGACAAGGGTTTGGGCTACCTATGCAAGAAACGAAGTATTGGATATACGTCTTAGCCAGGTCTTTTTCCCATTGCTTCCAGTCGCCTCTTAGTTATGTCAAATAGTGCTTGTTCGAAGTTTAGATCGTTGCATTTAACTCTTTCTCTTCCATGGAGCCGCTTAACACGAGTTTTTTTAGGCCCGAAGCCATAAACTTATACTATAAAAGGGATGGAAGGGGAAAGTCTCGGGTTTGGCAAGTTCCGCTCACCAGCGGACATGGAGATTGACTAACTTCATGGCATCACGGCGAAGTAGCTGGTGTTCTTTTGCTTTTTCACGGAAATCGTGTCAAACAGGATATCAGCTTATGCTAGCATATGTGAACAATACACATACTCTCATATACTTGTATTCTGGCTTGAGGATATTGCCAGCTTTGTCTTACGAGTCGCCTCACTTCTCGGACCATCACCCTCCGTCAACAGCGACCTTTTCTTACTTGATCATTTTTTTTACGGGGTGCGTGCTGTTCTGGAGTTCCATAAAAGGATTGTGACCGTGTCTCTCGCAGTTGTTAAGAATGGAGAAAAAATTAAAAGAGAAGGAAATCTAAGAGAGGAAGAAAAGAAAGCGTGGGAATGATTGTTTTGGATCCTCTTCAGGTTACTTGATGAGATCGACTTTCTCTGCTGAAAGACTCTTTTCGGCAATAGTCTCACTCAAAGTATGAGGACCTCGGCTTAATTAATTCATCGACAAAGACCCATTACAAATCGATATACATCATAGTTCAGAAAGTTTTATCAGCTTATTCATGACATCTGAACGATACACTCTCAGGAATCTCCAAGCGTCTTACCAAGGAAGGAAAGATGTGAGGTGTTGTCAAATGTTGTTTATGTTGTCTGTTTCATGATGATGCGCTGGTTACCACATAGCCCATAGATCCTATCTATGTCCATGAGCAAATGGATTCACTGTGCAAAACATGCAATAAACAGATAAAATATCCATTGCTTCTTGTTCGTGTTACACTAGCTGACCTCTGAATAGCTTTACATAATGAAGGTAAACAGGTTTGTATAACTTGCTGGTTGTCAATAATCTTTTGAGCATGAAGTGCACCATGAACTGTTATGATGTGACAGATGCTATGAAATATACACACTTTATTTATGTCGTGTCATCAGAGCACGGGCACTTTAAACAATGTCCCTTACTTTAACGCTGTTCTTTAGGAGAGATTGGGCTGCTTCAGCTGCAATCTGACAGATGGCCTGTTCCCCACTGGAAGCCCTAATCCCTGAAAAGCTTCTTCTCGTTAGTGATGTTCATTTGTCAGAACGTGTTGTACAGTACCCGACATTTTTTTCTGTTATTGGCGCATGTGTGAATTCTCTTATATTGACAATTCATTATCATGCTTTCAGACAGTTGGATTGGGCTTTACTATAACTAACCGTCTTGGTAGGCGTATTATCCACACAATGATATTAACGAGAGGGTTGAAAACATACAAAGTCAGGAAACGCGCAAGGTGTTTCGTGTATTCATCTTTTGATAGCTCTTCCAATAATCAAGTTATTTATTGTGAACATCAAAGACTGAAGGACGATAAAAGCTGCTTTGGCTTAAGCCTATCAGATGCTATCATATCACTAGCTTACCTTATGCTAAAAAAGGATCTGTGCATACGAGCATAGAGCCGGGGGGTGGCGCGAACGGTCTCTAGTATTAACGTACATAACAAAAAGGGAAGTATAAAGGACGCTTTGTAGAAGAGACATCGAAACGCGCCCTGTAAATCGCCCACGGAAATCAAAAGTAATATGTTCGAAGCGGACTATTTTCTAGTGAGGTCGAGCATAGTTCGATGAAAATGAACATGCCGTCCAGTAATACCAGCCCTGACAAGAGGTAGATTGCGTGTCCCTGAGCATAAGCAGGTCTGTTTCGCAAGAATGGTCTGCATGCCTACAAAGAGTACCCTGTATGCTATCTTTATTTTATTGTACCTTGTGATCAATGTTGTAATGGAATGTCTATCGATAATTTCTAGTCCACTTTGATCTGTTTTTGTTTGTGTGCAGCTGCTATAATACGAGCGGCGGCTTTAACATCGGGTGAAGAATGAGCGGATTCATCGTGCACTCAATCCGAACATCGAGCTGATGCAACTGCGCATGCCCTTAAAATCGGAACATCGAGGTTGTGCAGTTCCCCTCCTGGAACCGCTCATCGAGGTGGTGCAGTTCGCCATGCACGGCGAATGGGTGAAAGTGCGGCCATGTACATGGACCTGGTGCAGTTCGGCATGGCACTGACATGAGACAGCCCTCATGTCCCCCACACGCCACCCCCGCACCAGCGTGTCGCACTTGCCCTTGCGCGCCACCTCGAGCCACCCGGCTCCAGTCACAAACCCAACCACAGCACTTGAAAATTATTGTTGCCCTAGTTCCCGCGATCTTTATTAATATCGACGGATCAGTTGGAACCAGGACAATAATAAAAATTAACAGTCACTATTGGTCCTCAGGATCTTTATTATTAACGGGATCAAAGGACCAAAACGAAGGAAAACAAAAAAAGGGGAGGGAAATGAAGACTATACTATGACTAAACTAAAAACTAAACTATAATCTTGGCCAAAAGGCCTTAGAGAGTACAAGCAAAGAGAAAATTAACTTCACTTTACTTTGATCTCGGCCCCAAAAGGGCCTTAATGTTACGAAGAAAGCGAAAAAGAAGTAGGAAATCATGTTCTTTTATACTTTTTGCTCTGTGACTGGCAAGTAGAACGGACTTTTGATTATGTCTCTTATTCTTGAGCAATTTACTGCAGTAGCAGGGCCGATAGGGCCTGTAGCAAGAAGTAGTGTTAACGTTATACGAAAACATCAAATCTTTGAAAAAAAAAACTAGTATACTACAGACATAACTGTTTCTGGTTTTGAAGAGAACTTGTATGGAATTATAACAAATGGGAAGTTAATGAGGTACTTGCGTTTATGCAGCCATGACGGACGAATGTTCAGGCTAATCAAAAACAGATCGGACATAGATCAGCATAGATCCAGGTCGCATCCCTAGCTTGTACATCATTTAATCCCTTTTTATTAAAGAAGAAAAAAGAAAGCAGCACAAATGAGTTTTGTTTTACGCAATGTGGAATCGGGATTGCATCTTCGTCTAAGGGCAGTTAAAAATGCCTAATGTTCTGTAAAAGTAATTCTTAGCATCGCTTTGTGTAAAGACAAAACAGAAACAGAGAAGTAATGGAGTACATCACTTTTGTTCCTGTAAAGCATACATAAACGCGTCTGTTTATGCACAGTGAAACTTGAAACCATAGGCACCAGTTACGCGGCAACCGTATAGAATACATAGCACTGCCCGTCAACTTCTATAGACTTTCTTTCTCCTTTTTTACAGACAATAAAGAAAGCTACTTTTTTTTTATATTCTGCGGCCATTTGTCTTAAAATCAGACACCGTGTTGGTCAATTGCCAAACAGTAATAACTCCCATTTCGGTCATTTCAAGCGCTTTGTTTGCCGCCATTAGCTCCCCAAGCCGCATTTGCACATAAAAAGCATAACATCCGTTTCACACCATGTTTATAGAAGGTCTTTATTTATAAAACCCGTTTTATTCTAGTTTTACAAACCGTCTTTTTCTCTTCTTTTAATGTCTGTACTTATATGTCGTAGCGCAGAGCGCTGCATAATCCTCGCGCGCGCTGTTATTACAGCGAGCCAATCATATGGCAGTATAACATCGATGCAGTAGAAATAAGCAAACCGGATGCCGTTTATATCTTTAATCCAGTAAAAGTCTGTGATATAAAGCATAAATACACTACGGATATTCATTATCATACGGCTGATGAAAAAGAAACAAAGCAATAGCACTGGAGTAGTGGTTAAAGATGCAGCATTTTGGCTTGGAATTAGCACTCCATTTCCGTTTCATTTGGCCATCGCGCATTACCATAAACAAAGTATGGATTCAACATTGCATTGCTCCTAAATGTATACGCAAAATACAAAGGGTAGTGCGTAAAGACAACAGCTAAAAACTTATGTACTATTTCTATAATCGCAACTGTTTATGCTGGTTACGCTTTGCAAATGGGGGAATCGCCGTCACGGATGACCGTGCGCACACTTAATCCCTTGGATTAGGAAGTCTGCGGTTCTCGTCTTGTGTTATACTGTTGTTGGAAATAAATCAAATGTGTCGCCAAAAGAGCCAGAATTCGATTTGATATATATACTAAAAGGTTAGTCTATCTGCTTTCGTTTTTTTGGAGAGTGCATAGGAATGTTAGAGTATTACTCATATGTTTCTGCAAGGTTCTTTCTTATTTTAGCGGACTACAACAGCAATGATAATTGCCAATTATTTTCCTATGCATTGCTTGTGTTTTACAGTATTGGTATGTCTTGCTCTTTAGGAAACAAAAGCAACTCAAAGGCGATATTTGTGGATTGTATTTATTATTTAACCAAAAGAAATCAATGCCTACTTATTTATAATCACAATTGATAAGTTAAGACTTGTTCTTTTAGATTCACCTATTTTTTATCGATTATCTCTAGTATAGACGAAAGATCAGAAATCAGTGGTGTTGCTAGTCAGCGTACGGTATTTCACATGAAGGATAATCCGGGCATGCCGTAAAAGAACGATTACACTCTTAGTTTCTTTACCTACTTGCCAATGTTGCATTGTAAAAAGACGTATTTCTGTGACTTGTGTCTATATGCACAATGCAATAGATTATTCATAGTTTTGACTAGCTTTTTTCCTCTGTCCGGCCTATGGAGACGAGAGAATGGTCAGATGAATTGATGGCCTGACAGATTGATGGTTCGTGTTATTTTGCTACATGCGCTGTTAGTATGGGATACTGACTGTTTGCGACAAGCCCTTTAAATTAGCAGTAAATTGGAAGTAATGCTGCTTCATCAAAATGTAACACTACTTTATTTTCTACGGAGTGAATCAATGCTGATTATAAAAGACACTTTGCACAAAGTACACGGTACAGTTGTAGAAGTCTCGGTGTTGGCTACACTACTTTGAAACGGTGAAATAATGATATAGCTGCTTTGCAAATGTTTACTTGCTTTCTTGGACACCTAGCGCTATTCTGCAGCTATATGTATATACTGTAGATTCCATAAATGCAGTTTGCTGAGAGAAAAGGTTGTGCAGTGCGCGGTTTGATAGAGGTATGATTGGTCTTAATGCGAGATTATTTGAAACATGCGGTTACAGGGATTAATGCCGTGGATACCATTGCATAACTGATCGGATCAAGATATATAGGGAATTCTCAGCACGGTAAGGCCAATATCTGTACAGCGTAAAAAAATAGGATAATGAGCGACCGGTACTACAATATTTTACCTTTTTTTGTCTGTTGCTTCAAAGAACGACAATGAAAGGAAGAAGCCAAAAACAGGCAAAAAAATATTACTTCTACCCACCTAAAAAGGAAAAGCCCAAAGGAAAGAAAGAAATGAAGACATTACTACAATAATTGTACTTAGCTGAAAGAAGCAGACTAGGTGGATATCACCTTTCAAACGTCTAATCAAGCATTTTCCCAAAAAATATTACCGTCTTTGAGACATTATACAATTCACTATCGTTCATTTTCTTTCTCTTGCTCTTGCAGTGTCTATCTTGTTAAAATTGTTCGACATCGATTAATACGTTTTCACTATATCCTTAAGTCCGTGAAAAAAAAGTCATTAGCATTATCGTCCCGCTTCATCATTCAATATCTTGTTTAATGAACAATCTATCCTTATTAGATTCAAACCAATCGAGTTATGTAAAACTGCTCTGTTTGTTTTCTTTTCCCCTTTGAAAAAGTGGGATTTGCTTTCAGAGAACTACTGTTCTTTGTTTAACTTGCCTTTATATACCACTACATTCCTACCAGGTAAAATAATGGTTGATCTGGGTATCGCTCTAATCTTAGATAACAGTCCAGATTATGTTTTGATTCTGTCCCGAAACTGAAAAGAGCTGTGAAACGGTCAGATCGGATAACGGCACCGAGTGCTTGTTT
>JNDQ01001368.1:0-78543 GCA_000696995.1 Apophysomyces elegans B7760 | reverse complement strand
TTACATTGTCATCAAGACTGTAACTGCATCGCCTTTCCGCAATACCGCTACAAGCCCAAATTATGGTTTTCGGCCCAAAAAAGACCTATTTGTACCTTCTCGTACAAAAAGCGCACAAAATAGCATCGCTTCCAGCATGGATTCTGGCTTAGAGGCGTTCAGCCATTATCCAGCAGATGGTAGCTCCGGGCATTACCTGCTCAGGTAGGACACAATAGCAAGTACCGAAAGAATAGTTCCCTTCATACGATATTTTAATATCAATGCAACTCTGAAGCTTACAGGATATGTTAATTGTTGAAACCGTTACATATGGTTTTCTAATATAAAGAACCTCAGGATATCCCTTGACGTTCCTTTTTAATTTTCATTCCTCAAGATATGAAATCTTCAAAGCTTCTTCCAAATGAGCATTAAACCAATCTCTGTCTCCAACGTACTTGATTTCGCCACCCACAATTATAAAAAGACAGGGTAAAAAAGTATAGTCAGATCTCTCGAACAATGCTATTTTTCAAAATCATTATGGGATGTTAATCATTCGTGCAATATATATATATAGTTTACGTATTCGCGAAAGCTTACATGTTCTAGCGAAGTGTTCGGTATTATCGACATACGACATATAGCGGATTTTTTCTTTATGTCCTTCAATAAAAACTCTGGCTTTTTCAAGATCGTGTTGCTCGAGGGGTCCATCATTGTTTATACCAATGATAGCAAGGCGTCCTGTATGCTTATCCGCAAGGTTGGAAAGCTCGTTTGCAAGCTCAAGACATGGCCCACACCTAAAAAGTTTGCAAATCAATGCGTTAGAAACCAACAGTATCAGTCGTCCATATGGAAAATAGCCTGAACGTTGCTAATCTTTACCATGTTGCCCAATAGTCAAGAACAACAATGTTCTCTTTGCCTTCATATTTACTTCCTGACACGTGGTGTAGCTTTCCAACGAGACCGAGGACATCAAGCTTCTCACCAACGAGTGGGCTTTTCCAGTTACGCCTGGTGCAAACTGGGGGGCCAGCCTTGCGTTTATCACGGATATCCTCATAAGATGCAATGTTATGTTTACTGAGAATGTCGAATGGATTCTCGATTCCAATCTCCTTGATTTTGATTTTAAAGACTTCGACGGCTTTCCAGAATGTTTCTTCCTCCCAGTTCTCTTCATACTTTTCGACAAAAGGGGTATAGAGGATTTCGAAATAGGCCTTGTTAAAAGCTTTTCTTTTCTCTTCTGGGATTTCCTCAGCCATGATCGAAAATAAGATCGAGAAGTGAAAATACGTGTTGAATGGTTAGCTGATATGGCGATAGAGGAAAGGAAGGCAAAGAGAACTATCGACTATTTAAGATAAGTTGATACCAAGTCCTTCCCATGCAACTCTCACACAAGATACAGTTAGCCGTCCCTTCCTTCTTAGAATTTATGTGGCCTTGTAACACAAATTTTTTGTATAAGAACTCAGTAACATAGTTTTTGTGAGCGTGCTCATTCAGGTAAAACATTGATTATTTGCCGATTTTGGCAATTATCTGTCACAGGGCAATCCTGTGAAATGTTTTTGTTTCCTAACGGAGCGTGAAGATGATTATTATTGATACTGGGAAGGTACTTTTTTAAAGAAAAAAAGAGTAGAGACCGAAAACTATATGATTAAAAGACGTTTTTTCAGAGTTCGTCTTTTCCCTTGTTTATTCGGTTTTCTCCTCTAGATAATGATTCTACTTGTACAATTTTAAGGGCTGTGAATTAGGATCTATCGGCTAGAAGGAAAAACCAAAGAGAAAACTTGTAACAATCAGATAAAAGAATGTAAATGACAACGACGAATAAGAGAGTAGGCGGTCGCAGTAATAGGGAAACAAGGTTGATCGATTTGAGTTTGTACGTTTGTGCCAAGTGTTCTTCAGGTACATAGTTTGTCCACCATTGCAATGTTTCATTGCACCCCCGTCACCTTGAGCACAGACGTTTGTGAACACAGCTGTGTGATACACGCGTGTTGTGTACCTTGGTACGTCGAAGGAATGCACCGACCAAGAAGTCACCAACCAATCCGAAAGATCCCGTGAAGGGATTCTCAACCTTCGCCTGTATAGGTCGGTGGTTAAAGCTTCCCAAGATGAACTTGTCTTCTTTATTCGAGTTAAATGATGGGTTTATATAGTTTTTCTGAAGTCGCTGCGCCAGGTGGAATGATATCGATAGACTAGCTGATTATTCTGATATGGATACTACTGCGGTCAGTGAGTGGAGAGTAGGCAGGCGGTCATGCGAGTTGAGCCGCTGGCGACTTGGTCTTTCTGCGGAAGACTTTAGGTTGCTTTTGATTGGCCATTTGGATCGTCGAGCATGACAGTAGCTTAAGTGAAGCATCGCTTGACAAAAAATTGATTGTTTATGACCGATACCGGTTCTACTCCTTCTGGTGGAGTTCTGTTGTACTTTACCATGATCATACCCTTAGGTCACGCAATAAGCTTATTCTACAAAAAAAAAGGTAGGACTTTTGATTTATGCTTCACGTTTCGTGAGTTGTATTCAATGTCACATTGTGGTAGCCTGCATACTCACCTACCTAAGAAAGGCAGATATATAGCATGTATGTGAATCTGATAATGTAAGCTATTGTCTCCATGTGGGCAGCGATGACCACTTAGACTCGACCTGACTCGACTCGACTCGTACCTTTTGCCGTATTCTCAGATCGTTGGCTTTGGCAAGGAATACGGCATTACTAAACAGACACAGCAGCTAGAACATGAAATTGTGTTGGTTGCCTATTTGGTGTCGGTTCCCATGGATAGCAGGGCTTTTTTTTGCCTTCTCAGAGCCCTGTGTGGTACAACAGATACAAGATTCATTGAAAATATCGACTCTGGAATTGTGTTGACTGATTGTGGTACAGATTGCTATGCTTCTGAAAGTAAGGCTTGAAATGGGCGGGCCTTAACCGGTCGGGTCATAACTGGGCCGGGTCAGGATATTGACCCATGGCCCGCTGGGCTGGGCCAAGGTCTTAACCCGGAGACCGGCACACTAGGCCTATCACGCTAAGATGGGCCCATTGACCCGTGGGCCAAGTCGGGCGGGCCATATCGGGTGGGTCAATTTTATCGCCCAGAACCCGGCCCACTAAGGCCCGATCGGCAGACGTCCGATCGGGCCGGGTCAAATTCCGAGCCCTATCTGAAAGTCTGAGCCTTGGCTTTACAATCAGCACATACATCCTATGAGAATTTTACCCCATCGGTCAACTCTTTTGAGAATATAAATACCTTCATTCTCGACTTTATTAAAATCACCAATCCAGATCTCATCCAGCCATATCATCGGACAGTATCAATGTAAGTCTATTTTTATCTTTTTCAGCTTTGTAGTTGTCTCGTAAAACATCAATAGTTCCGTTGCTAACCGTTCTTCTTAACAACCTGGCCACCACTCATTATTGATATTCTGGCTTGTAATCTTTATAAAACTGTCTATTGTCAGTACCTTTACCTTTATCAAGATAAAGTTTATCTATTCCGCCTTTGCACTCCTTCTGGTCGTTTCTACCGTTGCTACTCAATGCAAGTCTCATGCAGACTGTGGTGATGGTGGAAAATGCTGCCCATATCGTAGAAACTGTATCTACGCTGTTGACCCCCACAAAGTTGATATGATTGTCAAGAAAAAGGACGTCAATCATATCTAGGTTGATTTTGACTTGGTTAGAACTATCAGAGACTAGTTCTTAAGAACTAAGGTTATATTCTTGCTCCCACGGAGTCAGAATCAAAAATGCAGGAAAAAGGTTACAGGCTAGTTAATTGCTAAACATAACTAAGTAAAAGAACTTCCCCACCTCAGAACCATGACAGTAGCAATTATCATAAGGTATCCTAATCTGAATAAATATGTTGAAAGGAAGCATACTCTGCTTTCCGGAAAATGCTATATTAACATCGTGGGACAATTCAAGCTGTGAGTGCTCCAACCAAAAGCAATCCTACGAAAATCACTATTTGTTGCTAATTATATATGATACTCGAGTCATTTTAAAAAACGATGTCGAGAACCTACGTGGAGTGGGATTAAGGAATAAAAGAGTGTAAAGCGCAGGAGAAGACGGGGAATTAAGGGGGGTTGAGGATAGAGCAAAGGGTATAAGAAAGCAACACAATTTCACAGTTTATCTACTATGTATGAGCAATGAGTGTTGCAATTGGTAGCATTCAAGAAGCGTAATGTAGCTTAACTCATTCAACTAGAATTCCAAAGTTCATAGGCAACAGTTAACTTTACCACTTAGCTGCAGCAAAGTATCAAAGAAAAGTATGTTCTTACAAGAGCAAATATATAGAACAGATGCCTTAATCTAATTGTATCATAGTAACAAGACTACTCACACGATTACAATAGCATGTTCAAGAAAGTCGTCTGCAGTGGATTTATCTCTTCCAATGTTTGAAATTAACATGCACTGGGGCACAAGCAGCCTTTCCGCCACTCATGCGATCCTGACTTGTATGACTCAGGAGCCGAAGCTCTATTCATATTCAACTTAACACCAAAAAAGGTGGTGATCGTCGCATTCTAGTACGGATTTTGACGTAGAGGCGTTCAGCCATAATCCAACGGACGTCCGGGCCATTGTTTGAGCAGTTGAGGGTTCGAATAGCAAATATTCGAATGAACGGTTCCTCTTGTACTAAGTTCAATTACAATTACAACATATCATCAGTAGGGTAAAACTAACATGTCTCCTGACAGTC
Organism: Apophysomyces elegans B7760; assembly: GCA_000696995.1. Lineage (NCBI taxonomy): Eukaryota > Fungi > Mucoromycota > Mucoromycetes > Mucorales > Mucoraceae > Apophysomyces > Apophysomyces elegans. The sequence continues at coordinate 73,779 of JNDQ01001368.1, read as the reverse complement.
TAAACCCAGATCACGCTCTCTATTAGTGGGTGAAAAATCCAACCTTTACCGAACTTTGCTTCGGTATGATAGGAACAGAAATGACAGGCTGAGCCCGTCAAAAAAGCAAAAATTACTATACAACCTCATTCAGGCAACAACCCAACTCCACAAACGTTTCACAGATCTATTGTCATCATTCTAAGACCACTCTCGCTTGAATTTTATCATTCATTGGGCTGTCTGGGTAAACAATCATGGATATTTGTGTATCAATCGTTAACTATCATCTTCAATATTTGTGGGGAAAATACGCTCACCGACTTCCACTTAATAAATTAACACTGACGCTCGAGGTTCCGCTACTGTGGTAATATTGTTTCCTACTACCAGCTATGTTTCAATTGATTCATCGTATATTTGCCAACATCTCCACGAGGCTTACAAAGTGGTTGTAAAAATATCCATACTATACATAAGTCTCTGTTTTGTAGTTCAATTACCACCAACGAGTAGATCTAACAAAAGCCTACCAACTTAGAATGTGTTAAAGAACTTTATTACTACCTAATTTAAAAAATAAACGTAGATTCTTTCTGGAAGTTATCCTTTCTCAAAAACGCGTTTACTGCGCCAGCTATGTAAAATAAAAATACTTCCAGAATTTGCCACTTTTTTGTTCAAGCACCGTACTTCATTCGCATTCTTTTTCAATTCGAAAAATGAAATCATGACGACCTATATATAGACTGTGGGAAAATTTTGTTTCTTTTGTCGCATTATAGTCGTAACAACACAGCAATCATCTCATTTATCCCATGAAAGTGGCAAAGGAGTCGCATAGCATCCTGTCTTAAGCAACTCTTCATCAGAAAGATAAAAAGGTCGCATATCAGATACTACAGCTCTTTACTAGTATTTTAATACCAACTTCGGGAGTCGCATTCCATGTAGCGTTCAAAACACCATGTTTCAGCGAAATATATATAGCAAAAATATGCTTTAAGAGGATCTAAATATGTGCTAATTTGCCAAGACAAATATCTCTGTTGTAAAATCCGGGATAAACATAGTAATAACGGTTGTGTATTGCAGATGGTATACCTCCAGCAAGCGACGCGATGCTATTGACATCTATCACACACAGCCTCCCATTTCTAACAGGCTTTCCTGGGATAGATACCCCATATGGCACTACACTACCATTAAGCCTTTTACTGTGGGAAATTTTTCGTCGGATTCGTCGGGAAATCGACATCGTGGCGTCGGGTTCGTCTAAAAAATTGAAGAAATTTTCGCTAAGTCAATTCCTCTCCGCTATTCATTTTTTCGACGAAACAGATTTTTAAAAACGGTTCCTTTTTCCTTAATATCGAGTATTAGATTTGCTCAAGACTATCAGGTCGAGCCCACCTTTAACAAAGCCATAGTACACATTAGTAGTGCCCAGTATATACGCGAGATACATTGGCAAACACTGTCGCTTCACATAAGATCCCCGTATAGCTTGTACATCAATATGTATAAAAAGTTGCTATGATAGGAGATTATTATCATGTTTAAGGAAAAATAAAACATTTTATGAATCTTTTGGTATGAATATAGAATTAGTAAGTTAAAACTATGATTCTAGCGGGCGTACATTTATTTATCTCCAGGGTTATATACGTTTCGTTGACTAAATTGCTGAGATATTACACAGAAACTGATATACAATTTGCTGCGGTTACTTCTCGCAAAATTTTTTTTTCATGTTTTTCCATTATGACTAACCCATCTGATACCAATGGCATTAACATTCGCCTAGAGAATAAGAAAAATCGCACGAGGAGTTGAAGGCTGACGAAACAGAGATTAAAATAGATTGAAAAGGTCTACCTCTGTTGCTCTCTGAAAACAATGATATTGGTAACGTGGCTCTACCAACTTCGTCCGCAGGAGCCATCAAGGCAACTTACGAAACGGATGCCCTGGAAAAGAAGTAAGCTTTAGGTATGAATATAGGCCTGATCAAGCAGTTTGTTGTCAACGTGAAAGAGGAGATACCCGAAGGCGTTATAACTGACAGTTATATCTCTATCAGTAACATCTCCAACCTGGTGATCAAAAAGCTGGTGATGGACATAAATGCAAGCCAAAGGCCGGTCCGATATGTACTGAAAGGACGTGCATTTCTGGTAGAAAGAAGAGGCCATTGACAGCCTGGACAGAATGGCCCTTGTCAAATACAAGGTCTACTGAACCAGTGCGAAGATTACTTGGCCTCGCAGTACCTGTTGTGAAAGCATTAGAACAAACGTACTAGCGTAAAATGCCGAATACAGGCATCTCTACAGCTAGCACCGTGAGAGCAGTGCTTCTAGTAAAGCGGATAAAGTTCTTGCAAGGTAGGTTATATCATCGTAACTAATGGTTACAAATTTCTTACTTACGTCGTCTGGGAATAGTGTGCAGTAACATTCACCAGGTATAACGCTAAAAGGGGAATCGGTGTTTTTTAGTGTCACTCCTTGGTAAGTTTCAAACATCAACCTAAATGACTTAAGCTTGCTCTGTTCTTCTATATCTATAGCCTGAAAGAGACTTGGGGACGAATAGAGAATAAAAGAGGACAAATGCCACGAGCCACTCCGGTTGCTAACAAGCTTAGAAAAGGTTAAGCCAAAAGTAATAGAAACTACTCTTTGCCCTGTTTTAATTTATATTGTTTTATTTGTTGCAATGTATAATGACAGAAACAAACACTAGAAGCTACGAATAGCTAGAGAGGAAGGGTAGTAGCGATTGTGACAGCTTTGTCGGGTTCGTTGTTAGCTAAAAGAGACCCGACAAACCGGGCAAAAAACTTCCCACAGTGTAAGAAACGAATGAAAAAAAAGGGGAAAAAAAGAAAAGTTGTTTACTGTCTATGGTGTGGTACTCTATAGTATCAATGTAAGGTGAATAGCAAAGTTCTATTTGCTTTCTTCCGGAAGCTTTTCGATTCCCTCCAAATCACGTACCCCAGTACGACCGAAAACATTTTTGATTATTCCCAGCAATGACGGCAACACATCCTGCGCGTTACTCTGATGGCTCGGAAAGCTGAGCAGCAAACGCTACACATGGTTTGCACTTAGCATGAAACATCCTGGTTAACATATCCTTGTATCGCACAAGGATTCATGTGCAAGAGAGTTCTTTACCAACTAGCTCAGAAACTAAGGACGATAATATAAATTTTGCCCTCATATTTTGTGTATCATCACACTGCGAATTGCTTCAAGGACAGATAAGGTATCAAGTTTCTCTCGGATGTATAGAGAATAAGAATCCAGCTAATCCTTTGAGGGGATTTATTTTTATCAAAGAAGAGCAAGTGATTCTGATTTTTTTTGAATCTTTTTGGGTCTCGCTCGTGCGCCGTTCAGTTGAGCCGGTAGTGCCGGAATGGCACTTTCAGTTCCCATGAATTCCAAGCGTACGTTACATGAGGAGTATTTGCGTCACATCTGCCATGAACAGGCTGTTCTTGAGCCATTACTGGTATGAAGGATACCGAGGATTTCAACACTAGCACTTCAGCAGGCATTGACCATCCAACAGCTTGAATGTAGCAATGAGGGGTACCGGAGGTTAATTATTTGCAAGATTGCTCAATAAGTTTTGCTGCTGTCATAGAAAATTTGTTGGGTTCTTGCAGTTTCTAGATGTAAAGGGCATTTTTATAGTTTCCTTCTAGAAAATCTATTATAGTACCTATCTAAAACAAGACGCATCTGAGAATAAGCTGTTCTACTCAGTTATTATGATGGATTAGCCGTGTATTGGCCATCCTCCCAGCTAACTGCGTGATATCCGTTTTCTTACCATATGGTCTTTGATATTACTTTTGAACTTACAATGGTATTGGCGTTTAAAACTCCAGCGTTAGATATACAGTGTCCTGAAAATATACGCAGTTCGTTCGTTAGAGACAAGTACGCCGCAGACTTCGTATACTATAGGTATAATTCCATTTTTAACGTAGCAATTGCCAAAAGGTTTAGGCGCACTATCATTTTTATGGGACATTTGCAACTTCTAAAAGTCTTCAAGGGATAATTGTAAAAGTGGCACTTGTTTTGTACATTTAAAGGGTACTAACGGGTTTGGAGCAATTCGTTGTCACTTTCCTTCTGACGATGCGAGTACCGCTCGTGCAACGCACACATTAAATAGTTAGCACCCCTTTCAAGGTATTTAGTCCATGCTTCTCTTAATCTCGATCGCAAATTTCATCGCTCAAGCGACCGAAAGACACCGAAAGTGAGCCCACACAGGGACCATAAAAGTTAAACTGATACTCAGGCGTCGGACACCAGAAACGGACACGTTTTCCGTTTTTTAAAAGATCTGCGACTCGAGCTGCGCTTCACCGTATTAGAACATACTGTGCGCAACCCATGACTACGTGCTCTCGTATATGCGTGCAAGAGACTGGAGGATTGTTTACCGGAAAAGACTCGTCGCTCCGTCTGTCTGCCAATGCAGCATCCATATTGGAGGAAATTGCTCCTTCGCTGTCAAGCTTTGTACTAGCAACCGTGAACAAGCTATTGCACTACAGGAATATCAATGGAGTAAAGTTCGAGTACATGCCAGAAAATTATACCAAGACACAGCGCCTTGCTCGAGTTGAACGCTCTGAGCTAGAGATGAATGCGCTCAATAGATATTCTCTCCCAAACACAGACTTCTCACTGATGCTCTATGACGTTTCCGTTGTATACGGCGGCCTTATGTTCAAACCTTGTGGGCTAAAGGCTTGGGAGGATGCAGGCCTGCTGCTTGCCGATATTTTGTATCCTGATTACTGGAGAAGTTGGTCAGCATATAGAAAAGAGTGGGATGCTTATGACAAAGCCGTTCGCAACATCACATCTGTGCCCGACCAAGTGGTGGAGCTGATCAAGATCTCCACTGTATTCAATTCTTGTACGTACGCCATCGAGCAATGGTCTGACAATGAGGGCTATCCATCGGGCATTCGTGATGTCGCCAATGCATTGGTATACAAGTCGTTCGAATCGGCAGGCTATGGAATAGCAGCCATATATGCCTATGCACGCAATATTCACTTCACGACCGAAAAGCTGGTTTTTGCTGGTTGGCTTATCATTCTCCCCCATGATATGTTAGACTATGCTAGAGACTGCTATGAAGAAAACTACACTAGCAGTTGCATGATTCTGCACGGGCTAAACAAAGATGGTTTTTCCTTAGGCTGCGCAGTGCTATTTGCTGTATGGAATAGTTTGGATTATTTCGATGATGAGACGGCACGCTTGTTTCGGCACTGTATCAGCACGTCACTAGCTGGCAGTCTGTCAATTCCTCGCTATAACGGAAAGGAACAGTTGATTAATTGTACGAGCAGTGGAGAGTGGAGCATGAACGTCAAGGAAACTGCCATCAACCTTATACAACACATGACTGGTGTATCTATTTGCTGGCCAGAAAATGTCGCAGTAACCACGATCAGCGATATTACACATACTGACTATCACAGGATGGCTATTGCTTGTCTATATGAATCCACTCCAGAGCATGTAGCCGACTTGTGCATTAACTGGGCAAACGAAATAATTAATTCTACACTAATTAGAGATAGAATTGTTAAATACGTAAAACGAGTAAAGACGCAGCCTGGAACATGGGCCTAATCTTTTAGACACTAAGAAGCTAACAGCTGGTGATATCAATTATCACATAACTTAAAACGAATGTATATATAGTTCCCATTAGTACAGCAGCAATGCAAAATTGATACGGCAGCAGGAATAAGAGCAGATGATATGTTAATTTTCTACAAGTTGGCGTTCAATGACCCTGCCAATGTTGTACAAAACCAGATAAACACTTAAAAAATTGCTTGAGAGCAACAGCATCTAATCTCTTAGGCTTTGTCGCTTGAATGGCATTGCCAGTGGGTAAGAAGCAACCCAAATACCCTTTAGAATGCTATGCCAAGTGAAAGAGAAAAAAAGAAAAAGAGATGTTGTCCTTTAAAAATAGATCTATGGTCTAAATTTCGTCGTTCGTGAGTACAAGGCTATTTGCGCAATTATAATAATTGATTGTTTAAATATTCTCTGCAATGGATTCGTCTCTTCTAATACTTAAAAATGTCCGTAATTATGAGAGCCTGGCTACCAAACAAGAGCATATTACTTTTATTTTCAAGGCTCATTTTCTTTACAGCATAAGGGCAAGTTGAAAACTAACAGCTCGGGTGTCATACCAGTGGTAAGTCTCGCCTGTACCAACGGTATCGTAGCCACCACTGCAGCTGTCGTTGGCGTAAAGGAATGCGGTGTCGCTGCTATCATTCTCATGCCGGATGGCACCGCCTTGTATTTCAATGCACGCATTGCTCGCAGGGTTTTCTATGGTCCGCTTGCTGCCATCGGCTGTTGTAATGATCACAGACCCGCTGACACGCTTATCCATCTTCGCTATGGGGATAGCAACAACATTGACCAAAGGCGGTGGAGACCGAGATTGAGGCAATGAACCCACTAAGAGAAAGCTTCATTATTGTTGCAATGAGGAGAAAGAAAGGTATCCGGTCGAAGAATGACTTTAATTATATCCCTTTGATTATGCCTATCACTCTTCTTGCACCCATTGATCAATGGGAGTCAGTCATGGGTGCTTTTCAGACAAGCAAATTTTTGCCCGTGATCCTCCTGCAATTTTAGAATCGTTCCCAACCTTGAAATTCCAACTTTTTTTTGTTTTTTTTAGCATGGCAACAGTCCCTTGCCCTTGATTTTTTTTTGCTCTTCTGCACTTCACTCTGTATGATGGTATTCAATGCTAGACTCTTGCATGCTATTAACCATTAACAGTTTTCTCTTTCCTGTCCAAATATATCCATCCACACACAGAGACTGACATCCCAACGAATAGAGCTGGGAATTTGATCCGGTTCAACTGGAAGGATGCGGTCGGGCTTAGTGAGCCGGATTACGAGTCACAAGCTTGGGCCGCCTGATATGGCCCGCCCTATTTGGCCCACGGGTCAATGGGCCATCTTAGCGTGATAGGCATAGTGGGGCCGAGCTCTGGGCTAAGATATTGGCCCAGCCCAGTTAAGACCAACCGGTTACGGCCCGCCCATTTCAAGCCCTACCAACGAAAAACTGGCTGTTTGACTTGACATATCGTTTTCTCTCCGCTCTCTTTTGTACCCCTCCTATTGTTCATCGCGTCGCTGCTCAAACGGTCGACCAACACAACGGCTATCATTCCTCAAGAACACCGCTCCAATGAATAAAAAAAAAAAGAGATGCTGTCCTCGTAGGAACAAGTCTATTAGACCGAAGGACTGAATCTCACCAGATTGAAGCAACAGAGCGTCTTCCCCGCGTACAAGAGCCTGGGATAAAAAGGCTTGTCTGCGAGGGATTTACTCCTTTCCATATATGGAATTACCTTTGTGTTTTACATCAACACAAATTAGGGCAGATATAATTCTTTCAAACTGTCAGATGTCTTTTTTCATTCAGTTTGTCTATCTTGTCTTCGTCCTCGGTGCTAGATCTCTGACTTAGACAAGAGATGCAGTTGGTGTTTGAAACTAGAGAAGTTCAAACTAAATGGAAACACGTTAAGTCCCAATCATCCTGTCCATAGAACACAGCTACTAAGAAGTCGCGCTATGATAGCGACATATAACACAATCATGCATTAGCAATTCATGCAGCCTTTGAATCACACATACCCCCTTGATGAACGTGATCTAGGAGCCAAAAATCTATTATACTCCTTCAAAAGTCGGAAAAAGACGGTAGGAAAAGCAACAGTAGCCAATATAGATTGGCACGTGACCACTTTCAACTGAGTCAGACAAGAAAGAAACTTGGGAGGAACAAAACGTCAAAGCAATTCCATCTCCAGGTAGACTGGGAATAAGAAAGCTGAAGGAGCATGTGTGTGCAAAAAAAGTTCTTTTGACGGGGTAACCCTTTGTTTATTTTCATTGAAGGGATTATTGCACATTGTATACACAAAATCATGTACACTGAGAACGTCAATTCCAGGATAAAAACCAGGGATAACGATACTTGACGAAGCGTGGGTTACTGATCGGTTAGGTGGAAATATCGACACCAGAGTTAAGAGAGGCTGCCACCTTGACAAAAAACTCGCGCTGGCAGGAAGAGGATTTTGGCCAGTCGCATTTTCCAAATCATTCCATTCCAATCCAACGGGGCAATCCTTGACCAAAGGTCGTCCAGTCCTACCATCTGGGTTCACTTTGCACAAAATGAACTGGTCACATCTTGTTGGATGGGGATATAAGCAATCCCTTGGACCTTGACACCCGGTGTTCGCGATGTCTTCAACTGGACACGTAAAACTTTCCTGCGCTTGGGTTGGGAGTGGCAGCACCGACAATGCGTAGAAAAGAATAAAATATGGCGTCATTCGCGGGGATTATATGAATTAACTATGGGACGTAAAGATTTAAAATGTGGGACTTGTGTCTACACTGTGCACGATTGAAGTGGTTAAGCGGAAAGGAGATGATGCTCTTTAGGAACAAATTTATAGATGGACTCCCTAAGTCTCATCGCCTCGTAAGTGCAAGGTTACTCTCCCCCTTCCAAGACACCAATCAGTTGAAGTCATCTGTAATGCATCTATCCTTTCTCATACTTAGGAGGGTCATGGACATGGACGCAGGTGGGCTTCCTGGCACCCATACGACCCTGATTTGCATGGTTAAGGATGGGATGTCTATTCTTGCGCAACTAAGTATCGGAAAAGGCGGTAATGAAACAATTCGAATTGGTAGCTTCAAGCATAAGAGAAATGAACCAGGGGTTTTGTCTTTTTCATTGGGCCATACATGTGGAAAATGCAGGAGAGAGAAGCATTAAGGAGGACACCGCTTGGGCACCCCTCATCTGTTCCCCCTCCCCTTTACTCGGCATGTCATTGACGTGTTCCGCATCCTTTTTGTTTGACATTGCCTAATTTTCTCCGTGTGCCCTTACCTTTTCCCTATCTTTGACCAAATATAATCGCCTATTTCGTTTTATTTTGCAACAACCCTCTTCACAGATATAAAGGGCTCCCATCCTACCCAGCGTTGCTCATCAGTAGACAATTACCTTACCTGAGGACTTTTGACTCCCAGCAGCACTTGTTTCATTCCAACAACAACTGCTACAAGAAGTATCATAAACGGCGTTATAGGCACCGCCACAACAAAAACCATGTTTGATATCAAGAGCGTTCACGAATGAGACATTTCCCAGTCATCTTGCTTGCTGTCATGCTTAGCATGGCTTCGGTTGCTTCAGCTCTTTTGAAACATCTCTATTGTACCTCCGTCGGCGGTCCTTACCCTTGCAATGAAGGACGTCATGACCAATGCACCAGAGCAGCTTGAACTTCTGCGGGCTTACAAACGTTCATCCACACTTACACGATAACGGCTGCGGATCAAGACAGAAAGTGGCACGGCAAGATTAACCGCATGGGATTTCCTTATACATCTTGCCGTGCCCAGCTAAGCAATGGATCTCCTTAAATGAAATCAGTTTGCAACTAGTTCACTTCTTTGGTATGACTCCCGCTATTTTTCGCATCAATGTACTTGTTCCAGTACAACGATCGTATCTGTCGCATCCAAACGCCCTTCCTGTCTAATTAAAAATAAAAAGAAATTATCCATTTTATGTGGTAATATACGTCTTTTTCCTTCGTACAGTATATTCGTGCGAGGTTTGTGCTGAGCTGCTGCATACCCCTTTTTAGGCTTTTTGACAGCACGTTGAAATAATATCTGAAGTGTGTTTACTGGAAATCGTGCGTCTGCCAACGTTTTTGAGGCTAATCAGCCAATGAAAGTGAAAGTGTGCATTCAGTTTTCCGTTTTCAGTCTGCCTTAAGGATCAGATCAAGCACCTCCTCGTCCCCTAGGTCAACTTCAAGGCTGACTTCGTAATTAATCCAAGGTTAAACTGAGCATACTTGTTGCCTTGGATGACGATCATCGAGGAAAATGCTGAAAGGCGCAATGGGCCTTTCGATGCCTTGAACGGGACTTGACCGGAAGAATTGCTTATTTCGCTTTCTAGGTGGACTGTAAATTATTTTACATTGCTACTGTGCCATTTCAGCCCGTAAATACCTGCCAAAATCGAGAGAGGACGTCAGTAATGGGCGATACTCTATATATTACTTTGGCTTCTTGAAGAACATATACCAGCAGCATTTGTTTCTTCTTCTCTGACAAATGAATATTTGCTACCATGCAAAATTAGCTAGAATATGGACTGACTTCGATAACCTAAATTTGAATAATATCACAAAGCAGTCCTGGAGTTGAAGTTTGCTTGCAAGTAAGTATGAGTTGTTGACGTCCAGAAGATAAATGACTGTTATTTTATGTACACTTTACCAATTGAGTCTTGAACGACATATCAGTAGACCATGCATGGTCATCATAAAATAAAGGACAAGAAAAACTAAATTGGCATAGGTAAGTAATCTATACAGATAGCTGCACTAGTTTTTATCTTTAATATTTAGTTTGTTATATATGTTGTACTTTTATCTGCTCTGTATTTACCATATAGAAGACAAAAAGTACTGAATATGCAAGTGGAGTAGAAATGAAAAAAGGGGGCCGGAACGGTTAGTGTGTGTCACGAAGCGGAGAACTAAATGTTGACAGGTGGTCTGTGCGCCATGCAATCAGAAACACTCCTAATAGGGAAACCATCCGAATGTGGAGAACCACGCGAGTTCGAAGCACAGAGCACACCACTGGAACCAAGCTTGGCGAAATCAAAAGTTGTCAAAGTAGGTTTGAGCTTCCTTCTTTTTCCTACATCCTCAAAAAGTTTAACGGTTGGGCATAGAAAGTTCAATGGTAGAGATCAATGTCAAACCGATTGGAGTGCATTGAATTTTGCAATTCCTTGCCTTGTCACTTGCTAGGAAAGCTCTGACGACGACCGCCTAATGCATAACTTACCTCAAAAAGATACTTCTTGTGTGGAGTGTATAAGAAACCTACGACAGACTCTATAGCTTTTGTGGTATACCTCGCTGTCGTAGTGTGACTTCCTAGTACTTGTGTTCCATGGACAGGATGATCAGAATTAATGTGTTTCCATTTACAGTGAACTTCTCTAGTTTGGAACACCGACTGCACCTCTTCTCTAAATCAGAGATATATCACCGAGGATGAAGACAAGGTGACACTGCTCTACCGCAGTTATTACACTTAGCTAAATCATACACCTATCGCCGAGAAGAACGTTCACTAATTACAAATCCCGCATAAGATCAAATAATTATAAATAGGCAGACAAGTTGAATGAAATAAAGATATCCAACAGTCTAAAAAGATTCTATCCGTCCCTTTTCTATCTACATACAACACAGCTTTGCTTGCCTGGGCAAGAATATAAGATTATGTACAAGGCTTTCTTGAGAGGGGTCAGCAAGCGAGATCATCCATGTCATAGTACTTATGCTCACGATGGCCTCTCAGTGTGTCCTGTAAGTGTTGGGAGTGTTTGTTGCAAGCGTTTAATCTAAAATCAGGATCGGACCTACGTTTGTTTGTACCTTCTTTTATTCAGTGTAGAGGGTCGTAAAGAAAGTATAACAACGGATACACTGAAAATAAGCATGTACGTAGAAGGACAGAGGATAGCCTTAAAGTGAGGGACAACACCAGGAATGTATTAAAATTAAAGCAGGATAAATCCATGGAGAAACAAGGAAGAGGTAACTCATCAATGTTCAAGTAGTCTGAGAAGGCGAAACAAAGAAAGAAGGGAAATTAAAATAAATGGCTGGTTTTGCTCAGGCTATTGTCACCGTGCGACTAGCCTGGTTAGATATAGGGCAGTAAAATCCTTTTTTTCTTTTGCTCTTGCGGTATTTTTAAACATTAGACACAAAGCTCTCGTACGCGCTTGAATCAACGATGCATGAGCCATAGGAAAGTAGACAATGCAGAGAGGAGAGAGAAACTTGCGGGGCCACATGGATATGCGTCCGTCTCCCCTTTGTGAAAAGACCTAAAGAAGGAATGCGTAACAGGGCGGTTGGCTTGCTTACCCTTTCCTCCTGCTGTTATTACATTTTTGAACTTTTTCCGCACATGCCGTTGGTTTCCAGAGCCGTTGAATGCTAGCTCGTTGGCGTTGATTTCTAGAGAACAATGAGAATAGTTTCTCGGGACTGAGATAGCGTCCTCAACCTCTTTGCACATGTGAATACGTACATAGTCCACTATGACGATAGACTTCCACAAGTACCTTGTCTGAAGGCGTGGAAGGATAGTTGACACTGACATGCTAACATCAGCGCTCTCTGTTACACACCTGTTTGTTGCCGAACGAGGAACTCATATACAGAAAGTAACACAAGGAGTTTCGGCTGGTTCAAGCCCATGGAAAGTGAGCAAAATCAATTCATACAAATTGCAGGTTCTCGGAGACCATCACAGAAAGCGGACTGAAGGAGAGAAAGAGAGAGAGAGTCAAAAAGAGCTCAATAAATTTGGTACACAAGCGTCAACGCCTCTAAGATCCTCGTTCATGTTGAGATATCAGAACAAAATAAGATTTGTCCTCGTTTATTCTGGGATTACATGGACTGATGAATGTTATTCCTGATTATAACCAGGGAATCTAATCGTTAATAATCAGTAGGACGAAGATCTATATTTGGAGTGTTCCCCATTTTTTGGAACGGTCTAGTACAAAACGAAAATGTACTGTTTAGACGAATGTTGCTGCTGGTATCAATATGGAATGTCTGTTGACTGGAAAGCCAGACTATAGAAAAGCTGTCCCCTGTACCTTATTTTTAGAGAAGTAACTCCAACTATTGGCAATTAAATGATGTATGCTTGATTCGCAATTACTCTGACTTTCATTCTCTACCAACAGGATCCTGGCACATTTGTGCTACATCCACCATAGGGATTGAACAGCATTGTGCTTTTCTACACTGGACGTCACATAAGCTCCATAGCTGGTAACCGGTGCCGACACTGGTTTGCAGACCAAGTCATCAGTACCAAGTACTACAGTGCCACAGCACATAGGTATGCGGTATAAAAACCCCTGTGGGCATACAGCAGGAACATTAGAACCGTCATTGCTGCATTTTCCTAATTCGATAGCCTGTCCCGTCTGCTTGTAATCCTCTGACCATGATGAAGTGGGTACAGTATTTACGGTGGCAACGAGCACCAGCAGAACGAACAGTTGGAAAGCATTTCTCATTGTCGAAATTAGTGTCAAATTTGTAAGCGCCAGAAGAGAGGTTACAGTGAAGTAATGTAGTTGTAAGAAGGAATGAAAGAGAAGCGATTAGAAAAAGTGCGAAGAGGATATATAGCAAAACTGTGTTCAGTTACTGTAAAATAAACTCGAGGTGATACAAGACCAAGGTTCCAGATCAAATTTTAAGATTCGTATCAAAGTCATAACGCTATGAGACACTATTAAGCAACAACAACAAAAAGCTCAAGGGCACACTAAGTAAAGAAACGACCACTACATAACCAAAGCATGGGCGTGCCACCAACAGAAAGCCTGCAGAAGAAACCAAGGTGAAGGGCTGAGTGAAAGATGGGCGCCAAAAATCAAGGCCACTCTGACAATCCTTCAATGCCACCTCCTGCAAAAGATCAAGAACTATCATCGCGATTGCAGGAGTATTTCCCCCTTTCGGAACATATGTAAGCATCGAAATGGTGTCGTACTCTGCCAGAAGCAGCTTCTGAAACCCCTTATCGTGCAAATTACGTGGAATTTTCTGCACAGACATAAGGGACAAAGGCAACATCAAGAAGACCAGCACTGTCAAGCATCAAAGAACACAAACCCAAATCAGACACCCAACAGTAGAACAATCTTGACACGTTCTCCTCATTTATCCCCGCTGTGAATGACGTGTTCTTACTCTATACACTTTTGACTAGGACTCGGAATTTGACCCGGCCCGGGTTGTGGGCCATAAAATTTGCCCGGCCGATATGGCCCGCCCGACTTGGCCCACGGGTCAATGGGCCCATCTTAGTGTGATAGGCCCAGCCCAGCGGGCCATGGGTCAATATCCTGACCCGGCCCAGTTATGACCTGACCGGTTAAGGCCCGCCCATTCAAGCCGTACTTTGACCAAGTTTAAAATGAACTAGAACGTGAGATCATAAAGAAAATAGTGTGTATTTGACAGATACATTGAACTGCAGGTATATCTCTAGCCATTTAAAGCCTGTAATCCTGCCAATATGTTCGTACACCACGATGAGCTTCAGAATGTGCACCAGTGTGCTTTTCTCTCTAATTTTGGCCTAGCTACGCATATGGTAATGGTGTTGTTTTGCTTGATTGTCTGTCTTCTGCAGTTTTTTAGCACTCAATAGGAATGTTGCCTGATCTTTTTTTTCCGTATCCATGCTCAAACTATATAGCTGAACACGTCCCAAACCACATGCGTGGTGAAAGTGCTGCCTGCACTCCTTAACATGGCAATTTCAAATATCTTGAAAAGATCAATAATACATTACAGACGACGTTTAAGCAACCAGCTACTGTTATCGTCTGTCGCAGTCATTTGTTACACGGCGATGACATTCAAGCTTTTGTTGTAAACACTTGTTCGTTAAGAACAGCATCTTTCTCTTTTTCTCTCTTGTTTGTCATGTCACTGCTAAGGGGTATTCGATAGCAGTTGTCCACTGACAACCACTTTCTGGAGAAATTAGCTTTTGTCATATCAAACGGGGAATCAGTTTACACAGTCACTTTTTATTTCTTTTTCAACGTTGCAGGCAGGAGCAGATTTGGACGTATACCAGACCCTGACCTGTCAGGAACAAAAAATTTGAAAATAAACAATTGACGAGCCTAAACAGAAGAAAGAGAAAGAGTCGATAAGTGGAACAAAGAAAGGGTACAGAGACAAAAAGGGAAACTGATAATAGAACATATTGATTTAACAGGTCTGAAGCTCATTCAGCTTGTATGTTGCCTTCCAACCTACGCCATCCTTTGGTTTTATAAGCACCCACTTGTATTTCTTATCCACACAATTTGCGCCTACAAGATCCAAGTATCCCTTCGAAGCATGATTGGCAATGGCGCCGTTAACAGGTTGGTCACCACTAAGCAAACCGATCTGATAACACCATTTCGACGCGCATTGACCCTGATTCCATGCCCTGAATTCCAGGAAACCGCCGCCCCTACAGCCGGTGGGGGCCAAATACCGACCGCCATGGCCAAACCATGCTTTATTTTGGACGGAGCAATTGTCGCCTACCGTGGCCTTTAAATACTTGATGGCCGAGTTGCGGGGCTCAGTCTGCCAGAAAAACCCTGCTGGAGCAGTGGTGGTCAGCGTGAGCCAATTGGATTCACCAATGCCGATATAGTTTTTCTTGATTTCGTCGTACAAGACAAACACATCGCCCGACTTGACAGCGTTGCCGCATTTGTCTTTGAGATTGGCGAAATCAATGGCATCTTTGTCATTTCCGCTCATACACCAAGCCTGGGCGGAATGAGCAAGGAGTGACAAGGCAGCTAGGGTAGCGAAACTTCTCATGTTTGTTTGCTATTGGGTGTCAAAGAATGAAAAAAAAAAAACAGGTTAGTTTACAAATAAACACTGCTACACTCAATTGCAATCATAAACGTCTAGTGAACTATCCTTACGTTAGAGGCTTTAGGATGATTCTTAAAGTAGTTGTTAAAAACGTTGGGAGTGCTTTTGCGAATTGAGGTTGTTGATATAGAATAGGATGTGTGTGTCAGTTAAGGACGCTGGGTATGCGCAACTAATATATATATACGTAAAGAGAGATATCAGAAGGAGTAAGGATTGGATGCGTCACTATGGGAAATGTGGGTTCCTTCTGGTCTCTGTCAGTTCATATTGAGCTATTTCTCGTTCTGATGCATTAGTTTCTGTTAAGTAAAACATAGTCCATTGGGAATTAAGCTTACACTCTGCAGCGGACTAGGAAACTTTAGTTCCTGATGCATTATTTTTGTCTTGAGTAAGACATAGTCCATTGGGAATTAATGTTACACTCTGCAGGGGACTCGGAAACTTTGGTTCCTGATGTACTATTTTTTCGAAATAATACATCAGGAAGCATTTCCCATAGTGCGTGGAAACACCTGCCCGAAACAGTGATTCCGTAAATATACGTGACACAGACCTAGTCTCGTTTCTCCGCATTTAGACCTTTTCCTTCTTGACAAGGACCGCATTTCCTATGCCCTTGTACATTCTATGATTTGCTCCTTTGTTTATGCCCTGTACATGGTTTTCTTTTCTTCCATTACCTACATCTTTGCACGTGTATCTGCCCTTTTCTTTGTTCATGCAGAGCTAACATCTCTTTCATTACATATCTACCCCTGCTTGTAGCACGTCCCTATATTTCTTTTCTTGTTCCCACTGCCGTACTCCTTTTCTATCTAAACCATCTATACCTTTTTACTTTAATAAGCTTTTCCATCTTCTGTACGACTTTCCTTCGTTTACCCACTTACGCCGTTAGCATGTTTCCATGCACCCTCCCCTTTTTGTGTTGGCCTCTGTTTTATGCACAATACCTATTCCTTTGTAACCTAGCACTTGTACATTCTAGTGTGCCTTTCCATTCTCATGCGTTATGCCGTCCTACAAGAAAACCGCGGAACGGAATTAAACCAAGGAATGGAAGCTGCCTTTTCTTGGACTAACTGTTTGAAGTTTGAGAGAGAAGTAGCTCATTTAATATGGAAGCATGGTACTAAAACCATTAGTCGCTTAATGATGTCTGGATCTAGTCAATTACATGTACAGAGAAAGTAAGGTCAGTGATACTGAGAAGCAACGTTTAGATAGTGTCAACGTTGCCGAGACAAACCAAATACAACACTATCACATTAATAAAGTTTAGACATCGATATAACTGCATCTACTAGTACAGTACATGACACTTTCACGTTTTACGACTGTATCCACAGAAATATGCATTGACGGAATGCTACTCACTTTGTCATCAGATGGGTCGATAGGCGCAAAAAAGACTATCTTAATCAATTACGTCTTATCTGAAAACGGAGCGAAAATGTTGAATGGGATCAACTTTCTAAACTAAGATGGCCACATTTGCTGCAAAACAGCCGTAGGGTTTTACGCTTTTCGTTCTTAATAAAGTATCCCCTTCGTAGTTTATCATAAGACTTGAAATCCTATTGAGATAGCACAGAATCCGGCCCAATGACAGGATAAGCAGACCACATGCTTGCGCATCTGGGTTAAGATTCGTTCATTTTGACGCGCCCGTTTCAGGCCGCCCTTTAATATCTAGAGTTCCGCAACTTAGACTAATTCATAACAGTCACTAGACCGCATGCTTGGTGGTACTAACTGCCAGTAAGTACAGGACAGTTATGGTGGCAACAAACAGGAGTGTTAAACATATGTCAGAGCTCTACACGCCGACTTTCTGCATCAATCAATGTAATCGATCAATGATCATAATCAGTGCGACCTCATTGGTCCTGAATGAAGCCGAGAACGAGGCAAGTTCGGGAGCAGCAATGAATTAAGAGGTGGGAAGAAAAAAGTCAACTCCCAGTAAGGCGACAACGGCCACTTTTGAAAAAAATTGTTTAAAAACGTCCTTGACGCATAACCAGGTGTATGTGCTAGTCACCAACGCGAATCTGCGGCATCTTGTTGAGGAGGGTTGAAAAGCAGATGAGGAAAAGGAGCGTTGTCCTCATGCTCGCCATGACTAGGCTTTTATATATATGGCATATTTTGTTTTCTTTCTCTAGCTGATATGTCTTTTTTTCCTTGTATATATAACTTATTTTTTATGCCGAGAATCGAGGAAATAAAGGGAGTGATAGCCATTCATAGTCAATATCAATTGAAAATTGTAGGACAGTAATGCGAATAAAAACATGGTTAGTCTTTACGACTCAAGGTATGACACCTATACTGAAGATCTACAATGATCTCATTACTTTGAAAATGATTTATGTAAGGAATAATGTCGGCATTAGACTTTGGATAGGCAAGATTTCCTTGCGCTAGCTATAAAGCAAGCTGCATTGCACGCTTGGAAGTTGTAAGTTCATCAAGATCGACCATGTGGGGAAATGGTAACAGAAATGGCATCCTTGGGTGACACTAGTTGGAACAATGTAAATCTTTAAAATTGATCCGAGTACAAACACGGCATCTGAAGTAGACAATTGTCATCGTCTGAAACTTAAAGAGATATCAGAATGTTCTTTTTATCGGCAGAACTGCAAAGAAGGCAAACGATATGTTAGGTTGAAGTGAAATGACTTCTTTCTGCATGTTCATCCATGGATGGTCGCAAGTTAGGTATCTATGGTACCATCTTAAACAGAAACAGTCTATATGGAACCGGTTTCCTATGGTCACAGAAAACATAATGCAATGAGTACTTGTAGTAAACAGAAAAATAGACAATGTATAGTCTAATCTCATGTTCCGAGCTAAGGTCATTTTACTATTCAACGGAATACTTCTGGTGTTTTACCAATGGATGACCAATAAGAGTGCATGGGACAGTTTGAAGAGTCAGAGTTCGTTCCTGGAACCTAAAGAACAAAGATATGCCCGTTGGGTTCCTCTCCTTTGATTACGATACAAATATTCGTAGTCTAATTTATTTACTGTTATTATGAAGATGACAAACAAAGTCCTCCCACAATGGGCCGCGTATATTGGGAAAATTGTCTTTCCGTAGAACCTCAGTTTTAGCAAGTTTACAACCCAAATGGGTTTTAGAATGACTAACGAAGTGAGCAACGGTGGGGTTTATTCAGTTTGAAATAGTTTTTGGTCTTACTAACAAATGACCACAGTCATTGCGAAATCAAAATTTGAAGGAATTGCTTATGGCGAAGATCCGCAATTGTATGATCAGTAATGAACATACGGATATGAATGGCTGATTAGCGGCTTAGACCCAAACCAAGCATCTGAATTGGTGCGAAGCGTTTTGAAATACTTTGGAATCGTCGTAGCAGATGATCAAAAAAAACCCATGGGACGATTTTGTGTATTTCGTTTCTTCAACAGCAGGGCTAGTAGGTATGGAGTTCCCCTGGGACCGAACCTGCTGATTGCAAAGTCCCTGTACAAAGTCGCAAACACTGAAACAAACGTATAGAAATTGATATTGCTTCTCTTCGGTCAGCTTTTCGACGATGTAGGCTAATTAAGGTTAGAAAGACGTAAAGCACCCCTAAAAAGGGCCGATACAAACAGATAGAACACAAAGAATTGGCGAACTTATTGCAAAGGCGGTCTCTTCTGCCATAAGACACAGAGACGGCAGCATCTGGTAGAAATCCAATCCACATGTTGACAAAATTGTTTTAAGCGGCGATTATACACTGTAGAGCGATGTAAGAGTAGCTTTGCGTCTAGATCCACAGGATGCCGTGAATTTATAAGGATATATTGAAGGATGCAGGGCATTGTGGTCACGTTGGACGTCGATAATCCAGACAATGGCGGGTTCTACTTTATGGTAGCTGGACGAGATGACTGGGTATGGAGTGAACCAGTCATAGAACCTGTTGGTGCAAAGACATTGCAGGATATTGCGAGGGATGAAGACCAAAGTGATACTGTTTATTGAACATGCTTTTACGCTACTTTAAATAAATTTTGCATCCATGCAAGGATCGGTTTTGTCCTAAAAGGGATGTAAATAAGCGTTATTAGTAAGTGGATTATGCGGGAAGTATATTTGCTTACATCAACTTGGTCCTCCAGTGAACACAAAATCCAATCAAGCAACGTAAAAATACGTTCATGGTTAGTAAACAGAAGGATAGCTTGACATCTTTTTTTCTTACTTACCCCCGAAGGGTAATCCTACCCAAAGGTGGGGGCAGCGAGAGAGAGGCACCTCTTTCATGAGTGGCCGGTTTGCGTGTAACGCACTACAGAGGACTTGAAGCGATGCAACACCTGGCGAGGACGTGGAAGCAAAAGATAATGAATGACACTGTGCATAAACAGACAAGATTTCTTTTTCACTTACCTAGTGGAGTGCAGGGAGCTTACTCACACAACCAAGGTGATTCGAGACAGAGTTCTTGAAGGCTAAAGGTTACAGAAGAGGTATATCAGTCATTCTGTACATATTATCAATGCGAAGTACATACCGGGGATGTTTTTAGAGAACAGAGCCAAAGAATTGAAAAGGTATTGTCCCTTCGCTTTTAAATAGTACGGAATTACTGAAACCAAAAATCACAGTCATGGATAAGAAATCGATGGATGTCTTATGGATGACAACAATTCAGAGATAAGACAACAATTCTCCCAAGAGTAAAGATAAACTCAGTGTGAAAGAAAGTCTGGAACAGAATGGAACATCTGTAGAGGAAATAAACCCTCTTCGCTCGTTTCTATACGTCATTGATGCTATCATATCCGTTTCAGTCAGTTATGGCATCAGAAGCTGTCAGGGCAATGTACGCCAGTTCCGGTTCTTCTCAATTGTATTGCCTTATATTCCACTTTTATTTTCCCTAAATGTAGTTATGTTCCTTTTTTTCTATTGTACCTTAAACTTTGTCTATTAGGCATTCACAAAAGATTGGATTGCCACGGAATGAACGGTTAGTATCTTGTCATAGATAATGTACCCATCCATACACCATTCAAGGTTAAGCAGTTGGTCAAAGAAAGAGAATACAAAGGTCTCTATCTTCCTCCCTATTCTCCCTTTCTCGACTCAATAGAAGAGTTTTGGGACAAAGTGATAAATGTGTGGCATGAAGCGGAGAAGTAAATGTTGGCAAGTCTGTGCGCATGGACGAGGAAGGCAGCCAATCGGAGAAGCTTCCGAATGCCGAAAAGGAGGGAGTTTGAAGCAGAGGGCGCATTCTCTATATTAGTTATTCCGATGCGCTCATTCATAGCTAATGGTTGAATAACTCCAAGGTCTGAAGTTATCATGGATCGATTGAGACATTGTGGTTATTGTGTCATTTGCATAACAATCAAAATGATGTTTTGCCCGTTACCCTAAAAGCTCTGTTTTATTTTTTTTTATGTTTCAATCCATTCCAGGATCTATGACTCCGAGTCACCGTTTTCTCACTTGATGTTGTGCTGTTGCATGAAAATTAAACCTTTCGGTGATGTCTTGCTTAATTTCTGTGTCGGCATTTACCATAACGAATGGGGACACTGCCTCCACTAGTTAGTCCCCTCTCTTTTTATGATCAGTTGCGACCCGGAGATAGTTATGTTGACGCAGTAAAAGCTTTTTTATTTGCCCGACAGGGTGTAGTGTCCTATGATCATGTAACTCCAAATATTGACCCATTATGATGACACCTTAACGTACCTTAGACTATAACCATAATGTCCTCTGTCCTTTTTTCCTTTACCATCCTACATGTATATATGGTAGTTTGTTTATAGATATATTGATATAGTGGGCTTCCTGCCGCCTAAAAATCGCCCCTTATTTCGTTTTTCCGATACAGTAATCCCTGATTAATCTATGCACTGATAGCGTCATCCTAAGGTCGATATTGTATGAGAAAGCTCTGAAAAGTAACTTACACTGTGCTCTATTCATGAAGATATTCAGAAAAAGTCGAAACTATTGAGGGTTGAAAAACAAGCATGGTCGAAATTATTGGATGAGTACTATAGAAACTTCCAGACGATCTGCTTTTCGATCACAAATCCCAGCATGATAAAGTTGATTATTGAAAAGCAAAGGAAAGGAGAGGGAAAAAGGGCTGGGCAATGAAGACTAACATTATTTTTCTTCTTTGTATGGTACTCTTTTAGTTGTGATATTTACGTATGGTATTCTCTTTGGTAAGGTAGCCATTTTAGTCTCCATCGTATGACGATTTCTTTGTTTGGGTGATAAAAAAGTGATTGGGGAAAAATTCAGTTTTAAAAAGTAAACGAAGAATTTTAGACAAGTCCAATTTGTCAAATCTCTCATCTGTTTTATTGCTTTACCTGTTTTTCTCTTTCTTTTGCGATTAACGTTTGATCACCACCCATTATTTTATCACGGAAACCTGAACGATCTGTTAACATCGACAGACAACACTCAAGTTACACCTTGTCTGGAAACAAGAACGTACTTATTACACGGTGCTAAGGTTCATTTATAAAAATAACTGCCATGAAGGATGTACAATTGTTGTGGTTAGTAAACAACCGATATTTAATATACTCATGCTTAATCATGGCAATTGCAGGGCATGTTAAACTTACCAGGAAGATATAATGGTATAATTGGGTCAACGTTACTTTATCTGAAGATGTCTTGAATATAGGTTAAATTGATGTCGTTGCGCGGAAACCATTATCAACCTGGCAGCCATGTTTCTCTTGATCTCTATACGATACAACCTATGGAAAAGTGAAAGAAAAGGAAATAAGTTGGATATAAAACAAACAGCAGTATTGGCGGTAATTGATGAAGCTGAAACTTTGAGAACATCTTTTTGTGGAAGCTAACCTTTGAATGACCTTTTATGTTAATTGCATCAAGAATCGTCGATACACTCAATAAGTGGAACCTCGTCCTCAGTATGATTGGCAATGCGAAGTTGGGTGAATATCAAAAGCAGACTGATGGTCGTAATTTGGAACTTCCCGGTACAATTTCTCAATTTACACTATGAGAAATTTTTCGTCGGGTTCGTCGAGTCTCCTTTAGCTAAAGACGGACCCGATGAACCCAACGAAACCCTCGCCACGACTTCGATTTCCCGACGAATCCGACGGAAAGTTTCCTACAATGCTATCAATGATTTAGAAAAGGTTACTTATTTTTTTACGTTATTCTGTCATATATTAATATATACTATTTCATCACTCGTCAGGAAATGTATACAAGTAACCATAAAATCTTAATTACTTGTACGTTGCAAGCAAAGGTGTATGCGTGGATGCAAGATGACGACGACTTGAAAAAAGTAATTGAAATTTACGAATATCGGTAAGTTATAGCAAATTGCTCGCCAATATGTACATAATATATGCAGATCATTATCTCCAACTAATGATATCATGGACTTTATCTATGTAGCGTACGGTACCTTCCTCAGTTAAAACAGACCGACCGAACTTCAATGCTTTTTTCCAGCTTATCACATCCTCAACATCTTATTCCAAAACACAGACATCAAGAGAGAGAATACCGAGTACACCACTAGTAAATGAAGCAATCTAAAATACGAAATGGTAGTGTGCTTCTTGTCTTCTTTTTATTGAATGTGTTCCCAAAGGAACAAATTCAATGACAAGGGCTTAATCTCAGTGCATCGAAGCAACACAGGCTGCTCTAACACGTACAATACCCCGTCTATTTCATGTCGTCTGCATGCGATTCATTACGATTCTGTATTACATTGTCATCAATACTGTAACTGCACCGCTTTCCGCGATACCGCTACAAGCCCAAATTGTGGTTTTAGGCCAAAAGACCTATTTGTACCTTCTCGTACAAAAAGCGCACAATTAACATCGCTTCCAGCATGAATTCTGGCTTAGAGGCGTTCAGCCATTATCCAGCAGATGGTATCTTCACGGCAGTGGCCTGTCGATCAACCGCAAATACCAGTTATCTGAATGAAGGGTTCCTTTCGTACTGACTTCAATTACTGCTGCAATACTGAATACCCATCAGTAGGGTAAAACTAACCTGTCCCACGACGGTCTAAACTCAGCTCACATTGCTCTTTACATGTTAAGATCTAACAATTATTCTTTGTACTAAAGTAACCTACAAATCGATGAGCAAAAGATCTGTTCACACAAGCACCGAACTTTGTCATGAAATGCTAATCCTGATATATATTCCGCGATTTTGATGGGCTGCTTTTGTGATCTTCCGCGACATTGTCTGGGACATGCTCTTTGTTTTCCTGTAAGATAATCGACACTACTTGCTACGGTTTGCCAACTACACTAATTGTATGTGAAAGGAGGTTACAAACCTGAGCACATAACATCAACAGGGACTAATAGCATCTCACCATGCCATGGCGAAGTAATTTCACGAAATGTAAATGCTAATACAGCGTTTTGACGGCTGAATTAGCCCGGTTACTAACAAAGCGAAACAAGGGTACCGTCAAGAGATGTTCCCTTCATGACAATACTTCAAATTATTTGGACGATACTGTATATTGCTTTGCTAGCCTAAAGTTTATTACAATGCCCATATCTTATCTCGTAAATGCCCTCTCTACTCGCATCTCGTATTTGCGCCAGGAAGGCAATTTGAAGCCTGATATGCCTGGTTCATATTATTAAAGGTGTTACAATCCAACGAGTCCCGGTCGAAAAACTTGGAGTCTGGATACAAAGTAGTAGGTCCGCGAAGATTCCACATATCTCCATTACTGCCAGTGAGAGTATTAAACATTGCATTCACGTCGTCAAAACTTTGACAGCATGCAATCCAGTTATCTCTCACAGAAGCTTGTATGTTTTTGGAATGACAATGGAGCCATTTGTCGTAAGCTCCTATGATTAAAATGCAGAACACAATGAACGTCAGTATTGCAAAACACGGCGGATGCCAGCAGAAACTGCCAGTTGCTTCACAAGTTGCAGTGTTTTACCTAGAACTCCAACAGCGGAAGTAATGATAAATGCAAGAGCCGTGAGCAAAGATGTCTTGAACTGCTTCATTGTGTGATCCTGATGGCGATAGATTTCTTGAGCTAGTAGTTGTCTACAAGATGGAGGCGAGATCGTGTATAACAACAATGTATAGGATCAATGTTATCAAAGCGAGTCTGCTGATAATGAAGTGACAAAGCACCACAAGGCAAAAAAAAAGGTAACGCTAAGAAAAAGAAGAAGTTTATATAGAAAGGATTTGTAAGAGAAGCGTAAACCCCCCCCCATAGAAAAGAAAAAAATCTGAGGTCATAATAAAACTATTTTTGCAGCTCCTTTCTTTGGTCCCGTCCCTTTGCGCTTTATCATGTAAAATTCACGTAGAACAGATATTGTTTGTAAAGTTGGAATTGGCGTTCAGGACATTCACGTTCCATAATTATTATGTAACGCTTATTGCACTCTGTTTTGGGTCAACGTCAGATGATAGTACATAAAACTAAAGTTTATTTGGACTTGACTGGTGATTACTATATCTCTGCGCCTAGTCCATGTAGATATAATAACATCGATTTGGTATGCATAGGTTTACCTCGCTATAAAGGCATGTAAATATAGCAACGGAAAAGGAATCGTACCATATAATTTTACAGTGTCAAAGTCAAATTTGCTACTAAATTCATCAAGTATTCTACATTGTACAGATACATTGAGGTTGGACTGCATCATACCAGTCTTGAACGGAAACTAGAGATGGAATGGAATAAATATTAGGTGCTCATATGGCAAACGGGCCTTGGTGAACTTTACGACAGCAGAAATACAGAATACTGTTGGTTTCTTGGCTTTTTTTTAACGCTAAATATTTAGACCTAAGACAATCTTCCTCAAGTCTGATTTCTATGTCAGGTTAATTCTGAAACATGAACAACATAAACGCCAACTCAACTATGAACAATGCATTTTTTCTATTGGTTTTTTCCAATGATTTTGTGTAAATGTTATCAATAGCAAACACCAGTAATAAGCACTTGTTCTACGTGAATTCTGTGACATGGAGATAATCAATAAACACCATCACATGAATGACACCACTGCTGACGTCAAGCTGTCGTTTACATGTGTTGCACAGCATGAACGCCACCGACGCCAACGGCAATAATAAACAACAACATCTGGTGTCCATGAGCGCTGAATATGAACATTATCAACGCCAACGTTACATTTGTTCCCATAGACCTTGAAACATGAATACCACTACGGCCATCATGAACGCATGAACACCACCAATGTCAACAATAATATCAACAAATTGTTGAACCCCACCGTCTACACTAACCAAAGACATTGGACTAATCACATCGCTGAATATGTTCAAGAGAGCGGTTTGTCGTCCCACGGAGACTTGGACCAATCAAGTGGCATTTATTGATGCAGTAATTAGTATGGTTGTCGCAGCTACTATTCACACAGAATGTATTTGTGGCTTTTTCAAATCTAGTTTGAGAATGACAACATATGTGTTTTAGTAAAGTCTGTATCACCTCTGATGTGCAAAGCGAGCAAATCCTTCGTGGGAAGATTTGCGAAGGATTTTGTGGCCTTTCCTGATTGTGAACTAAGCCTGTTATTTCACAAGTTCGATGCCCCTTATTTATATAGAATAGTTCATCAAGCGTGTTGCTGTTGTCCACAGTATTGGTTAGTGTGTGCAGTAAAGTTCAACAACTTGTTGACCATATTGTTGGCGTTGGTGGCGCTCATGTAATAGGAATTCATGCGTTGACTATGGCGTTAGTGGTATTCATGTTTCAAGATTCGTGGAAACAGATGTAATGTTGGCATCAACAGTGGTGTCATTCATGTGATGATGTTTATTGTTTACCCCCATGTCAAAGAATTCACATAAAGCAGATCTATTTGGCATAGTTGGAGTTGGTATTGATGGTGTTCATGTTTCAAAATTAACCTGCACTGTTTGTTGTATTTAGTTTTTAGTGAGAAATTCAGACCGTAGTTGTCGTATCCATAGCTATAATGGATACTCTCATTACTCCGATTATGTCTAAATAGGGAAGATGGACTTTTAACCACGGACTTATATAAATACGGGATTAAGCAATCTTAACTCAGTTCCTTAATACAATGAACAATGCCGAGCTTCTATGATCCGCTGCGGAGAAGTCTCTCCATTATAGAAGGCAATTACAAATCACTTAATACGAAGCACAGTCTTGTCCATCTAGACCCACAGACATTTTAGTATAAAAGAGTAATGTTTTTATTTGAATAAACATCATCCTACATTGAGTCTCGCGTATATTGCTTGCCTCTTTTTCTCATCAGATAAAACATTACAGTAGTACGCGAGACCGGTTAATATTTAACTTGGGGGTTTACTACGGACACTCCAACAGGACACTCCCTTTGAAATAGACATGACAGTAATTACTATAAACAGGTGGAGTGTAGGACGAAAATCGCGGGAATGTTAAAGACTGAAGCGTCCCAAAGTAGAGTGTTCCATAAAATGAATCCGTCTATATAATAAAATATTAATGTAATAACCTATTAAAAGCAAATGATGTAGTCGGTTGTGGCAGTAGCTAAGAACAAAAGAGCATGTTCTCAGAACAGATTATTAAACATACACTATAGTATTGGAGACGATAATGCCATATTAGAGAGTTTTATATAGCAAATAAATACGGATATAGCTAGCTAATAGCAATAACAGAACCGCTGCTTCGCTCGGACTCCTTCTCAATATCTAAATGTCTTGTATCGTTTTTTGGATGTTATGGCCATAGCCTAATTTATGGCATGCTTCTTTGCCATATCGTTGAATACGTGGCCACTTGAACTTAATCCCGCGTTTCATGACGAACGTTATCCGATAGTTTCCGTTGTCGTGGTGCAAGATAACTGGGAGTGGTTTCTGGCAGGGTAATGGCCCATGCATAGGGAGATAAAGTAATGGTGGATACGCCCAATTCCCTTTATGTCAGTTGTCTCATCGTCTGAATAAACAACGATAGGAACGCGGTATATCTCTGCTGTTAATTGGACATATTCAGGAGCAGTAAATCAAGAGTCCATATTTGTACAAGACAATGTTCACTAGTTACTAACAGAGAAATGTCAGTTCCATGGCTAATAAGCTTATGTAGCCTATCAAGCGGACCAATGAAGGAAAAATAATCACTATAAATATCAGCATTTTTCGGTCAAGCAGCTAAGCATATCCTGTTTTAACTTGCAAGGACTTGTTTTTGTCGTCTTTAAAAAAAGTGCAAGCGCACGGAAGCCACAACGTCCGTCAGCTTTGACGTTGATTACAGTCGTAAAGCTGCTTCGAGGTATATTAGTGTTGATATGGAGATCAGCGATCTCATAGTGAGCACCTTTGCCCTAAAACTGAACTAGCCTGCATGGTACCCGTTTTGCGGTCTGTACTTTTTGTTTTCGATGCTCTCAAAAAACTTATCTTTGCGATCTTGCTTTCCAGGCAGAATATAGACAGTGCTGTTAATGGAGTTATTCTCATACATACTGTCAAAGCTAGATTATCCTTTTATGAATCATTACAAATTTGCTTCCCCTCAGTTTTGAAACTGGACTCGATCCTTTTTCCAGTAGCTGTTTCTGAGCTTCCTTTTTTCTTCGTTATATGGGGAAGTTTCACCCCTTCTTCGGGTGTTTGCTTTAAGAACTCGAGTGCACTGTTAATTGTCTCTATGATTTGATTATCTTGAAATTGTTTTCGGCGTTCTCAACTGCGTCTTGTATACGTTGCAACGTAGTTAACGTATTCTGTCGGATTTCACCAGCAATTGTTGCTGCATTTGCAGGAAAATGATCTACTACAGTAGATCATAAAGACACCAAGCATTCAATGAGCAGGTTAACATTCACTATGGATAAATTTTGAGAGGCGCAGAGAATCTCTCTAGCTGGAATAAGGCACTCGCAGAAAGAGCATTATGGCGTACATGGAAGGAGAATATGTTCGTTATCATAGAGCACAGTGTATAGAAAATTATACTAGATAAAACATTTTGCGATTGATTGCTACAGTGTAATGAAAGTAAGATTGTCGTGCATTTGCATGGACAGGCTGTAAAATTCACTCAAAACGATAACAGTTTTGTCATGCCCTCCCACCCAAAATGTTACCCTGATATTTCCTTTGTTAACTTTTTAATTACGACAATCGGGGTTTCTTTGCCCCGCTTTGGTCTAACCAAGCAGAGACTTGGCTGGCGGTGTCAATTTTATCCCACACCACTTGTTTTTCCAGCAAGACGCTGAGGAGATCCGCCACATCTTTGCTGCATGTGTCTGTCGCTTTTACAACTTGGCACATGATGGAGGCGTCATCCACTTCGTCTCCCGCCTTTTCATCGATACCGGCGAGCCGGATGTAGTGATGTTGACTCGATGTATATGTTGGACTTCCAGTTATCGTATAATAACCTATTGTATGACGTGTTAGTATATATACCAAGCATGGCATGAAGAAAACACTACCAGTCGCCAGTACAGTCAACCCTCTTTTGGTTTCAAGGTTTCTGTTCCTTTAGCAAGCTTGAAGTTTGAGAGGGTTGGAAGTTAACGGGAGTGTTAGCCCACAGAAAACCGTGCTTTACCACTTTACCTTCTTTCCTGTAAATCACTTGAACTTATCGAAGTATTGAAATTATCGGGAGTGAGGTTAGGGAAGGTTGACAGTATCAACCAAAGGTTATTTGACAACAACAATCTCAAATTTGGCAACTTTAATCGAAATGACCTGCTCGTTGACTTCGTCCGCAGTTTGTTTTATACCAGTTAGTGTGCCGGAGTGGGAATATCGAAACGATTGTATTTGTTTGCTTTTGAAGATATCGTAAAGCGGCCTATAAACGTAGAACATGTAAGCGCTGCGCCTTGGTAAAAGTACAAATTAATTTATCTGTGACAATCACCGTGGTTTCTTCCCAATGGTTTCCAATGACATGAGAAAGGTGCGGCAATTTCGTGAGTTAAACATTGATAAAATGGGACTCTTGCTTAGCAGACATGGTTAAACAAGATTCTCGCTTTCGGGAATAAGGCTCGCAAATTTGTCCCGACCGTCGTGAGCCTTATTCAGGAATGGACTTCCAAAGTGAAGGCTTTTCAATGACAAAGCGCAACGTTATATACATGAAGAAGAAAGGGTAAAGGAAAGCAAAGAAAAGTAAGTAAGGGTTTAACTCAGTTGTCAGTGAGAAACCATACTATAATTTTGTCCATATCTCGTCATAAGCTGGAACGAAGGCAGCATATGACATGCTCGTAGAGTCTACAATGAAGCTGTCATGATCGCATTTCTTTCAGTCTACAGAAACTCGATCCTTTATTGTTGTTGGAATTCATATGCAACCCTTCTTTCTCTGTACGTTGTGCAACTATTTTACTTCTTCTTCCTAACCACTTGATTAATTATCGGATCAGCGTGACGATTAGGGTTCCGCAAAGGAGCCGGAGAAGTTTGAACCAAAGCTATGAATAACTAGAGAGAAAGGGGGCAATTACGACTGCGACAGCTTCGTCGGGTTCGTCGTTAGATAAAGGAGAGCCGACGAAAACATTCCCACAGTAGCGGAGACGGCGTAGCGATTGTAAGTTTGCCTTGTTGATTCGAACGTTCTTCACTTGCTGCTCTAACGAGATTTTATTCGACATATTTGCCTTCCATTCGGAGGAACCTAGGTTCAAACCACTTGCGCCAATCAACAAATCGGTACGCCGCCGAAAGGTTGTAATTTTCTTTTTAGATTTGTTGTTGCAGCGAACAGCGTTCTCCTTCTGGATCGTCTTTGTTATTTTGCTTACTTTTTCCCTGCTATATTTGCATTCATTAATGCTACATAATATGGCGCAGATTGAAGGTAGAAAAAAGGAAACCTACTCATCGATATCGAAGTCTGTATATCTTACGATGATGTCCAACAAGGTGGCAAAGCATCGGTAGAATGTAAGTGCACTTTTACTCGATTTATTAATGTCAATATCTTGCTTCTGCCGCATGAAAACTCTGTCAAAGACTTGAAGGACTTGCATCTGCTTGGATCCTTCCAAGTTTCCCTTCAACAGTTGCAATTTCTCTTCACAGATGGCAATTTCCAGTGTAGTTTTTCTCGATATTGCCTTCTTTATTTTTCTCCTTTCTATACAGTTTACAACAATAATAAGAAGATCAAGGTGCAATTCGTTGTCTCACATAACAGACCAATGATACTTGGATAATACTTTCAATGAAGTATTTGCTTTCTTTCGATATACCATGGCCATTTGCCGGAATTCACCATTATCTGAGTTTTAAAGTTCACCCTCCATTATCGCGGCTACTGGCAACCCTCCTTAATTTCACTCCCGATGATCCCAATACTTCGTTTAAGCTCAAGTGACTTACAGAAAGGAAGGTTAGGGTGGTAAAGCATGGCTTTCTCTGGGCTAACACTGCCATTAACTTTCAACCCTCTCTAACTTCAAACTCGCAAAAGGAACAGAAACCTCGAAATTAAGAAGGGTTGACTGTAAAGAAGAAAGAATAATACATTAAACACAAAGAATCAGATTATAGTTGTTCAACGGGTTAAGAAGGCGTTTCTATGAAATAAGGCAAAAGTAATACACCGAGTGAAACACACCGTCTGACTGTCTTCTTTCAAAGCCCTTTTGGACCCCCCTTGTTTTTGGCGTATTGTCCGTTCCTCGGCATAATCACGATGACTATATTTTGTGATGATGACGTTTTACTTGCATGTTTTGGAAGTAGAAATCAAACCAGGTTCCAGAATGAATAGGTCATGGCGGGTATAAAAGATATCTTTCCTTCTTTTTCTTTTGTTTTCACTCTATTCATGATTATTGGTAACACGTACCATACGAGATTTGTTAACCACAGTGATTTGTGAATCTCGAACGCCAAGAAATTATCTTGTTTTCTTTCCCGAAAACAGGAAAACTGATTTTTATATTTATGTTTCTTTCACTGCTTTTGGTGCAGTTTGTGAGTGGCCGAGACGGTCGTGGTCACACTCGTTAAGTAGCCAGTAAGTTAATACAATCATTGTTAATCACAGCAAATGCAGGCCACTTTTCGATCAATGGAAACGTCAATCGGTATAATCCAGTAAATGTTACTGTAATAGCACGGCCTATGGCCGACGCCGCTATCTACTTGCGAAGAACAAATACACAAGTATACAGGATAAGGGCGGGGAAGCGCTTTTGTGGGACGCGTGTCAGCAATCTTAACCGTTTTGAGGATATCAGAAAACGTGAGTATCGTGAGATTTCAGGATCTGCCTTTCTATACAACGTCTGTACGAGAAGAGTAAAGGTACGAATGAATAACTAAAGGACAAAAGATTGCTATCTTAATCGTCACCTATTCAGGTCAATCCCCACAGAAGGTCATAAACACCTATCTGTAGCATGCACTGCTACACGGACCAATCGTTTCAATCGGGTGAATATCACTCTAACGGGAAGTCCTCTCTCGACGAGAAAAGAGGAATCTGAAAATTAGCAAACAAATGACATTCTTTCCCAAAACGTCCGGATCCAGGACCCTCCATGTGGAGCTCTTAAAGAATTGGCAAGCACGTTGCTGTTGACGGAGACAGTGTGGTCGGCGTCAGCAGAACTTAAAGAAATAGCCCAATGGGCACAAAACACCGAGCAAATGTCATCGTTGCATAAAAGAAAACGGTTACAATATTTGTAAATTGAAAGCCAGGGAAAATAAAGGGTGAGTGTGTCCAAAAAAAGGCAGCTTTTGAGTAGCTAAAAGTACTTGTAAAGGAAGGGAGCACAATATATGATAGGATCATGCATTGTTCCCCCTTATAGAAAGAGAAAACAAACTGCTTATTTTGCTCAGTTATGGTTCGCGTTGCACTATGTATAACACTGCTATATCAAATCTATAGTTGAATTTTACAGAGCTTATCAACCAAAAGCTATTGTAAATCAAGGTTACAGTTTATAGAGGACTCTTAACTGTTGGTCCTTGAAGTAGTACTCTCTACTTAATGAAAAACTACGCATCAAAGGGACTCGATCATTGTAGGAAGTCATTCTATTGATTGTACAAGTCATATGGCGGGAATGCTGAAAGGGGGGGAGAATGAAATTTTAATTTGACTATGCTGAGACCCGTATAAATCTTGAAGTGACCTTGACTACAATGCTGTCATCTAAAACAGGAAACTGTCATTGTTTCGAGCTTCCACACATGTCCAAACATTTTTTCCTTTTTCCCTTTCTGGACGGAACGGGTAAAAAAGTGAAATGATGTTTTACGTCGAGTCAACACACATTTTTCTTTTGACGTGTTTCATTCCACGGATACCCGCAGTTGATGTAGGTAGAATACTTATGTTGAGAAGAAAGAGTGTATGTCGGAATGACTTGCCATGGTCATGTGTGTTTGACGATCACGAAGAAAAAAACAACATGTTCATATAAATGGCTGATTAGCACTTTGGATCCAAAGCAAGCACTTGAATTGCTGTTGTGGTATTAGTTAGAGAAAAATGAGTTGAGAGAAAATCAGACAATAGAATCCGTTGAAATTGAGTCGAACTTGCTTTTATTAGTATTGTGTTGTCACGACTATTTATACGTTGTCTGATGTGTTGTTCTAGGTGTTGTCTCTATGGATGCAGTGTGGATTTATGAGAATAGAGAGATGTAAAGAAAGAGGGGAAGAACCACCTTGCATAGATTAAACTGTACATTTAGTTTGACATGTGATACATGTAGGAAGATTGTCTGATTTTCTTTATACTGCATGAAAGAGAGAAGTACATTGCATGTAAAATACAATGATTCATATACCCAAATTGGGAATTTTTATTGTACTCCCGCAGCTAAGGTGCATAAGAACATACTAGCTATGAAACAGGAACACAACTATTAGACCGAAGGACTGAATCTCAGCAAACAGATGAAATAGAGCGTCTCCACCGCGTACAAAAGCCTGGTAAAAAAAATGAATAGTATGTAACGAAATTTATCTCTTCCAATATTTGAAACTATCATACACAGGAACACAGGCAGCCTTGCCGCCACCCATTCAACCCTGACTTGCACCGTTCAGGACCGGAGGTCTATTTTTGTGCAACTAAGTATGAAAAAAGGCGGTAATGAAAGAAATAGTAACAATTCGATTTAGCGCAATTAAGCACTGAAAGAAATAAATCTAGACGTATGTCTTTTTAATTGCGTTAGACATACGGAAAATGCAGAAGGGAGATGCAATAAGGAGACACCACTTCGGCATCACTCATCCTTTCCCTTTTTCTCCGCATGCCATTGACGTGTTCGCATCCTTTAATTTACAGTATGCCATTGTCCATTTACATCCCTCATTTTCTCAGTCTGCCCTTAAACTTTCTCCTTCCTTACCCAAATAGTAATACCTGTTTCGTTTATTTTACGACTTTCTCCGCACATATAAAGGCGGCCATCTAGCCATCTCCCCTCACCGATACACACCTTACTCTATCTGAAGACTTTATACTCCCAATAGCACTTAGCATCAGGCGCACAACAACTATAACAAGAACCATTGCAAACAGCGTCGGAAGAAGTGCCACAACAGAAACCATATTCCATATCAAGAACGCTCACGGATGAGGCATTTCCCAGTCATCTTGCTTGCTGTCATGCTTAGCATGGCTTCAGTTGCTTCAGCGGTCCTAAGGCACCGTTATTGTACCTCCGCCGGCGGTCCTTACCCTTGCAACAGTAGAGATGACGAATGTACCAGAAGGGCTTGTGCTTCTGCGGGTGCACAAATGTATTTCAACGTTTGCACGCTAGAAACAGACGATCAATACCGGAAGTGGCTCGACGCTATCAATCGCATGGGATTTCCTTATACATCTTGCAGTGCTCAACTGGGCGATGACGATGAATATACTTAAATGTAACCAACTTGCAACTAGTTCACTTCTTCTGTATGAGTCTTGTTCTTTTTTCATCACCATACTTGTTCCAGTACAACGATCGTATCCGTCGCACCCAAACACCCTTTCTATCTACTTAAAATAAAAAAAGAAAATTGTCCATTTCATTGTGGTAATAGAAATCTTTTTCCTTCGCGCAGTATATTCGGGCGAGGTTTGTGCTGAGCTGATGCACACCCTTTTTCGGCTCCTTGACAACACAATGAGACAATATTTGAAGTGTGCCTACTGGCAATCGTCTGTCCGTCAAGGTTGTTGAGGCTGACCAGCGATGTGGAAGCTATTACATATGGCTTGAGGAGCCAGAAAAGAATAGACCCAGAACAACATAAAAAAGTAAAAAAAGAAAAAAAGAAAAAAAAGATGCAGAGCGAAAGATTGGGACAATTAAACTGATGTTTTATTGTTCTTTTGCTTTTGATGAGCGTATATGTAAATGGTCCATACAAGCCGTATGATGGCAGTGTACAGCTACAGAATGAGGCACTATTATGAGTATTATATTTTTTATATGCATAAACATAGTAACAACAGAAAACAATCTGATTGCTGTGGGAAAAGGGATATCAGAAAAAGGGGTGCGTATAGGATATGGTTGGACTCGTGTCATTGTTGTGAGTTTAACATATGTCCAAGTCTTCTTCTCTTTCCCTTTTTTTCACAACTGCAGAAATGTGGAACGACGTCTTACATTGCGTAAAGGACTTCTTTGTGCGTATTTTGTCCCGTGGATAGCCGCAGGTGATGTATGTATGGTACCACCTCAACGTGCAACAGTTTATACTCATTGTATTAAATACGTAGGGACTTAATTTCTCTTTTTTCAATTGTTGTTCCACACTACTTTCCCAGACTAATCAATTCAAATGATGGAATCCGTCTTCAGATCGCCAAAGGAAGCAAGTTGACCTATAATTGAAAAGTCTCGGTGGCAACATCTTATTCGTGGGAGATATCCAGCTTTCTCGAGGCAGCCGTACTGCTATCATCAGGAACAAGTCTTTCGTTGCGAAGACTGGCTTGACAACAGCGATGGTTGGAGGTGTGGCCGATGTTAAGTTTGGCACAGTAGATATGTCGGCCGTCGACATCTCCAAACGCGAAGGGACAATGATCGCCCGTATCACTACCACAAACAGACTAACCATGCTGGCTTCGGCAGCAGCAACTATCAATGCGCAGCTAAGATCGAACATTAATGCAACGCACACCGAATTGGATGGCTCAGTATCATTCGATGTCAACTTTGCCGTAGGACCAAAGCTTAACATGGACTCGATAATAGCGCTGAGTCTAAATGATGAAATAGACTCGAACGTTAGCGTAGAAGGACTCCTCGATAAAGATATTGATATATCTGTCAATTGGATATAACGTTGTATCTCACTCTACGTGACCAGGAACATATTTAATAGGTATCGTCTTTGTAGTACACCTGCAACAGTGGCTTTTTTAAACGAAGGTTCTCCATTTAATCTTTTTATTATGGCAGACATAGGTCATTGACAACCCCCTGCCAAACCCCATCCACCCTTTATGCATTTCATCTTCGGCTCGGACACAATTAACTCACTTAAAGATCGCAGTTTGCCAAAACAACAACTTGCTTCTATTGTTTTTACTCTTTCTTTCGTCTATCGCTCGTATACCGTTGAGCACCACTTAAGAACGCTGCCAGAATGAAAAAGAAAGACGCTGTTCTCTACGAACAAATTCCTCAACAAAAACATTAATCTGATTGTCTCATTGCAATAAGGTTACTCACTGCATTACAACAGCATGTCGCTGAAAAGCCCTCTGCAACGAATTCATCTTTTTCAATGTTTGAAATTATCATTACAAGGACACAAACAGTCTTTTTATCACCCATGCGTTCCTGACTACAGTGCTTCCCCGCTAATGTCAATGGCTTGGTTAGAGCCTATCGATTGAAAATAGGCGGGGTTTCACAATAACGGGGAGATACAATTGCTTGAATTAGCATAGAAACCTCTTTTTCGGGAATCTCAAAATGATTGAAAATAGGCGAGGATTGACATTAACGAAGATTGACATTAGCGGGGAGGCACTGTAGTATGATTCTATACCCTTTAAGTTTTTAGCTTTCATAATCTAATTAGGTTGGTGAAGATTTTTTGAGCGAGGAAAAACAACCTGCGCAATACCATGAAATACATTTAACTAACGCTGGAAGTAAGCGCCGGTGTATTTTTTGGATGCTCCAAGAATGCAATTTGCTATACTCGTAAACACTGTCTCTGAACTTAAGAATGGGACTTCCTTTATAAATGCACTGCAAAAAAGACATTTTGTGAGCTTCAAGGCATTCTTGGTGCGTTGTCCCACGTATAGAGAAATGCCAACAATGACCTTATTTCATTTTGTCCTTTCTTTTTTCGCTCTCAGCGTCCGCTTGATCTTCTCATTGCCAGCCCAACTGAAAATGGTAGTCTCCTTTGTTTGTTTCCTTTCCTGCATTTTTCGTTCCATGACCAAATGTGGAGTGCAGCATCGCTGATTTGTTTAATCTTTCTCCCCATGTCCATTTTACAGCAACCCGAAGTTTACAACTTACGTATACAAAGAAATTGTACTTACCCAGAATTACTTCACCGACACATATCTGATCCCTCAAAACTCTTGCATCAACCACAACAGCTGCTGTAAGAACTATACCACGAGCGATCCCCATCGTAGAAACTAGTAAGAACGATCACATCATCCCTAACAAGGACACTTGCAAAACTCAACCACAGCCTCTATATCCTGAGCACTTCTCTTATTCCTACCGCGTAAAGGACTTTCGTGGCTAATGCAAGGAAGGAGACTAACAAGAGCCCATTTTTCCGGGGTAGCCACCCATCGGTCAATTGTTATGAAGGGCATTCGTTGTTGCTTTAACTTTTCTTATCTCCGTTATGGTTTGCGGGGACAATGCATATCGGTGCAAAGATCCTGATGCATCCAACGAAGAAAGTTATGCGGTAACAAAAGATATTGCTGGTTAGTTGGGGGAAGACATGTGTTGGTGCTATCATTGGGCGAAACAGTATGCTGACCCGTTTGGCGATAAATCAACAAGTCCAAAGGACTGTGCGAGGCCAAAGGAGAGAATTGATACTAGGAGAAATGTTAGAACACAGTTTTAAAAGCCTGGAAAAGGTGATTTTTTTCTTTGGAAGCGTGTGATATGTTAGTCATAAAAAGTGGAAAATAAAGTGCTCGTTGCTGGTCAATATTTCCTTTCTCAAGCTCTGAATAAAGTCAGGAGACCGTTGGTGCGAGATTGAGAAATCCGAGAAATGCTGGCAGCCATTGCGGCCCACCGCCCAAAACGCAAAGCGTCCTTGGGAAGCGCCTTACTGTTGTGCTAAAAGAAGGAAAGAAAGGGACTGTTTTTGTTAAACAAAACTCTACAAGAAAAGCCTAAATCTTATTGTTTCCAAGTTAAAGGTTGCTTGCACGATTACAATACCTCGTTGCTTAAAACGGTGTTTGCAATCGATTTGATGCCTCCAATGTTTGAAACTATAATAAAGAGGGATATGGACAATCGTTCCACTAGCCATGCGGCCCTGACTTTTATGACTTAGGAGCTGAAGCTCTATTCGCATTTAAACAAAGAGAGGAAAAGGCAGTAATTGTCGTATTCTATCAGGGATTCTGGCCTGCAAGTATCCAGGCATGTTGCTTGGGCATGAAAAGAGAAAGTAACTCGGTCATCATACCGATTGGGCGTCGAAAAGTTGCAGAGGCCAGACAATAACCTAGCAGCATAATGCCATTACCGTATGCATATTTGGGCCCCAGATAAAAAAGGCCCAAGTGAGAGGAAGCATACCACGTACACATTCGTAAGCTGATCTTGCTTTGCAAAGCATGTCAGCAGAATCAGAGAATTCAAATGACAAACAATTCCCAGATCATGTATGTATCAATTACACACCAGTTTATTTGTTATCTCATGTCCTATCTTTTTAAAATGTTTGGTGAGATGTGCATATAGAATTTCCTTCATAGAATGGTGCCGCGTCATTCACAGCCGCGGTAAGCGAGCAGAGCGTGCTAAATTGCTCTTGCTGTTGAGCTGATTGATGAACGGCGAAGTTTTTTTTTTACCTTTAACTACTTTGATGCTTAAAAGCGCCAGTCTTTCGGACACCACCTGTGTCCTTTATGCTTCTGCAGAAACCACACATTACGGCACGATACGTGATTTCAATGCTGATGTATGTTCCAAAACGGCAATATTACTTGCAATTGTGGCGGTTGTTGTCGATTATCTCCTACAGGATGCGAGAAAGAGATAACGTTGACGGATGTCGGACGTTCCCAAATTTTTGGCGCACTTCCTTCTCTCACCCTCCCCCTATCTCTTGATCCCTTCAGCATCGTTTCTGCTGACGGCACCCCTCAGTTTTACCCAATCCCTTGATTATCAGAAGCGACTCCTCACCATTCCCTTGATTTTTTCGTTGTTGTCCCTTAATGTTGCCGACTGCAATCGGTAATCAAATCAGCAGTTGGGTAGCCGTGAACACATAGAGTGGCCTTGGTAGACTGCTGTAAGATGGTTGTCAAATCCCTCTTTCACCCTTTTTTACTCTTCCGCATTCACCTTACTCTCTATTAACCGTGATCTTATCTTTAATTCTTGCATCGCTGGTGACACAAGAAACCATTTTTATCGAAAGCTAAAAACGTTGTGCTAGTCTCTCATCGGTAAGAAGTTGCCGTCAAAATCGGTCTACGAGCAAATATAACTGCAATTATTGGCCATTGGATATGGCGGCATACTTGCTTGGAATCTGCAGTTGTGATATTGTATGAATACACAACTAAGCTTTCAAGCCGGTATTTTGTGATGTGGTCAGTTGCTGATCTACAGACTAACCCAAAATTAAATACACAGACGTAACTTAAATCTCTCAATACCATGTTTTCCGCCATACCTGGAATCTACGAAGGTTCTCAAAGGGAAAGTCCCGATCATCTGGGACTCGACTCTATTTTCCGCCACCAAGTTAGCGAGTGTTGCACTGCTGTCGCAGTAATCTATGGGCCTCAATCTCTGTCATACTTGGAACTCGATCGACGTGCCAATGTTCTTGCAGCTCGACTAACTAAACTTGGTATCCGTTACGAAGAGCCAATTGGCATATTGCTCAAGATGAGCCCTGATCAGGTTGTCTGCCAGCTTGCAATAATACGAGCTGGTGGAACTTGTGTACCATTAGATCCGGATGCTCCTGACGAAAGACTATATAGCATGCTCGATGATGTCGGCACGCGCTTCGTGTTGACATCCGCTGCTTTCCAACTTCGTGTTGTTCAGGCTACGTGTATTCTGGTGGAAGACTGTTGGCACCAAGAATATCCTAGATCCCAAGGTACGATGAAGGATACACCAGGTAGCGCCGCAGATCATCGAACACATATCCTCTTTACGTCGGGTACGAC
Source organism: Apophysomyces elegans B7760 (assembly GCA_000696995.1). Classification (NCBI taxonomy): domain Eukaryota; kingdom Fungi; phylum Mucoromycota; class Mucoromycetes; order Mucorales; family Mucoraceae; genus Apophysomyces; species Apophysomyces elegans. The sequence continues at coordinate 33,652 of JNDQ01001368.1, read as the reverse complement.
GGGCAGACCGAAGGCGGTACAGCTTCTGGCACGTGGTATCACTCGGCTCACAGTTGCACCGCATTACGTGACTCTCAACGCTCACGAGAGGGTTGCATCGATCAGTAACCCATCGTTCGATGCGTCTCTCTTTGAAATATGGGGAGCGATCCTTAATGGAGGTACAAGCATCATACTCCCAAAACAGACTACGATTGATCCGTATGCACTCAGGGTCACCTTGCGTCAGCAACGGGTCACCACATTACTAATTACCACAGCTTTGTTCAATCAAACCGTTCATTCATGTCCAGACACCTTTGACGGATTGCACCAAGTCATTATTGGTGGCGAGCCTGCCAACATCCAAGCACTTCGCAAGGTAATTCAAACTGCCCCCCCTGCCAAGTTGTTCAACGCTTATGGACCAACCGAGGGCTCGACTATTTCGCTTATTCATGAGATAACGCCCAAGGACCTTGAGAACGAAATCGTACCTATTGGCAAGCCGATTGACAACACGCAAGTTTTCCTGTTGGATGAGGCAAGATGTCCTGTAGGCGTAAATGAGGTTGGAGAGATATATATTGGCGGACACGGCCTTGCACGTGGATACTGGAACAGACCTGAACAAAACGGTGAACGCTTTGTCGAGCTGGATAGTCTCATCGAGGGAGTAGTTATCCGACTGTACAGGACCGGAGACCTAGGCAGCAGAAGCGACGGAGGTGTGCTGTATTACCATGGACGAAGCGACACTCAAGTGAAGATTCAAGGCCATCGTATTGAGGTGGAGGAGATCGAGGCAATTCAGCGCTCGAGTGGCCTTGTCCGAGATGCTGCTGTGATTGTACAGGAAACCGAATTGGGCGACAAGTACCTTGTAGGATTTATCGTATGTCTTAGTGACGAGACGACTATGGAAAGGAGAGAGCAAACGAAACAGCAGACTGAGCGCTACTTGCAGAAAAAGCTGCCAACCTACATGCGTCCCCGCATTTGCATTACAAAAAACCTGCCGCTCACGTCTAATGGGAAGGTCGATCGGAAGGCATTAGCTCAGCAATGGTACAACAGTGGATCGAGCAGAAGGAGTTCCGGAATGACCAATCAAACCAGCGACGCAGCGGCAAAGGGTACTGTTCTCGACAACCAGGCTTTTCTCAGCTCGTTATGGTGTCGAGTGCTCGATCTTCACTCTGTCAAGAGCGACGACGATTTTTTCGCAATTGGTGGAGACTCTTTGAGGGCGGCTAGGATGGCGACAGATATCAGCAGGTATATCAAACGTCCGTTTCCTGTTCAAGCAATCTACAAGCATCCCATCCTGGTTGATCTGGCACATTTCATTGACAATCAGTATCAGGCTAATGGCTTTTCCTCAGTGGACGATTTTTCGGCGCTTCTGGCTGACGCCCGTCTGATAGAAACCGTTCGTCGGCTTCCAGGAAACATACGAAGATGGAGAAGCCCGGACCGTGGCCACGTGTTCCTCACAGGGGTAACAGGGTTTCTCGGTGCATTTGTTCTTCGCGATCTACTGGCACTTCCTAATGTCAAGCAAGTTACTTGCCTCGTGCGAGCCTCAAGCAATGATGCAGCACTGGACCGCATTCGAAAAAACATGTGCTTTACGGTCTTTGGGAAAGCTATTTCCCAATCCGTTTATTAGCTCTGGCAGGGGACCTGTCGCAAGAATGTTTCGGTTTGGGACAAGCTCAGTTTGACGGATTATCAGTATCTAGCGATGTCGTCTTCCACCTTGGTGCGCATGTCAACTACGTACAACCATACACTGTTCACAGGCCTGCTAATATCACAGGGACTATTAATGTCTTAAGATTTGTCACTTCAGGAAAGCCAAAAGCTCTCCATTATGTATCCTCGATTTCTGTGTTTGGTCCTGTCAGCTTGCTGAAGCGTGTTGATGTTGTTTATGAAGACACCGATATGATCAACTATTTGACTGGTCTCAAGTATGACACTGGATACTCACAGAGCCAATGGGTTGCTGAACAGCTTGTCTGGGAGGCACAAAGGCGTGGAGTCCCGGTTTCCGTCTACCGTCCTGGTTTCATCATGGGAGACAGTCAAACTGGTGCTGGGAATCCCAAAGATTTTGTCGCCCGACTGATCCAAGGTTGCGTCGCGCTTGGAAGCTACCCGATCTTGCCAAACCAAGGCAAACAGTTCGTGACGGTAGACTACGTGAGCCAGGCTCTGATACGGATCGCAAGTGATGACTCGAACCTTTCGCGCGCCTATCACCTTGTTCCTTCGCATAAGGATGCGCTGACTGATCTCTTTGATCTTCTCTCTCAATGTGGCAAACAGCTCAAAGGCTTACCTTACCCACAGTGGCTCCAGTGTCTGAGCGAGAGTCCTGAGCTTGAGAATAATATGCTCATGCCACTCATGCCAATGCTGACGGAACCTGTCTATGGTCATCTTACTCGCTGGGAGGTTTATGAAGGCATGCCCAACTACGACATGCGTAATACTAAGCGAGCACTTGACGCAGCTGGTGGTCTTGTAGCCCCTCGAATTAATCAAGCGCTGCTGCAGAAGTACATGGATTTTTGGGAGAGCGTATCCTTGATAACTGGTACGTCACGTACAACTTAACGTTTAGAGATCCTTAATAAATACATTGAAATAATATATGACATATGCGTCAAAAACATGACGAAGATATGAATGACCTTATAAATACAAAGTGCAACAGTACGGTCTCCGACAAGTTCAGCTCAGGCCTATTCTTTGTGCATACTTTTTCTAAGCATCTTGTTTTTACACACTTCTCCCTCGCACATGCTTTTGTTGCTGTGCGATAGAGCAATATGACCGTTGTAAAATATACGTTGCTAAAAACAATCCGGCTACAGTTCTGAACAGACACAAACACACGCTTCCTTCTGTAGATTTTTTAAATGTCATGCACAAGACAGAGAAAAAGATTTTATTCTTTACACCAATTCCATAACAATAACGGCGTTCATCCCAACAGACCGTGTGTATAATAAGAGACCTGTTAAGTTTCTTAGTCTTGCAAGAAGACCTTAATGTTAAACTTAAGTAAAAAATATTCCGGAGGAAAAGGCTAGAGTAAGAAAAAGCAAGGAAGACATGAATACTGCAGCCTGAGAGATGAGACGGGTGTCAACATAAATGAAGGGGACATGGAGGTAACGGCTAAATGCTATGATAGAGTGGCTGTGGAAAGTATGAAAAAGTGTGGAAAGCCAGGGTGACAAACGAAAAAGGCAGAATAAAAGGATCACCAGGAGCGGGATGGAAAAATAAGCAGAAGTATGAGGGGATGTAAAAGAAGTAAACGAGAAAGGATGCAGGAAGAGAGCCAAAAGTTTATGAACGCGTTTAAGCAGTAAGAAAGAGTTCCTTATTGTTCACCTCTCATGCGCAACAGCGACGGCTCTGCATCATGGCTCTCATTGGGAGCATTTTTATTCAAACCCAACTATGGAAATGTATTAGAAAGAAAGATCAAATATTTCTCTTTTGCAGAACGTTCGTTACCATCCTGGCATCCATATAAGTAAAACCCTTATCCGTTTCTTTCAGCTTATTGATGGACTCCTCATATTTCTTGGGAAATACGTTTCTAAAAGCGATATCACCGACATTGATCACAATCTGCTGCACATTGCTGTCGTCATATGTGGAATCCGGAATTGCTGATAACCTGAAAGCTTAATTTAGTGAGATAGGTGACCACTTACGCAGATATGCACGTTATCGAGGTAGTACTTAAGAAATGTTTTGCATTGCCCTTGATCTTGGAGGCTGAAACCATGCCGAGTGCGTTTTACCGATCCTTTTTGGAAAAGCTTGTTTGAGCGAGGGCAGGCACCGTGCTTATGCCCCTCATCCAGATGAAGGTCAGCATGGTCTGGTCACGATGGCTTGCAATTTTTAAAAAAGAAATGGTGCGACAGGCATATTGTCGCAAGTTGACTAATGTTAGGCTTAAGTGTCCATGAGGTCATCCATCTACATCGTCCTCTGGGTTGTGCCTTGCTCGAGGCCAGGTTATCTACAGTTAAAAACATCTACTTTCCCAACAATGAGCTAGACAAATCTCCATCATTGGGAGCTTGGAAAGAGTTACACATTGTGTTCCCTTGCGTTCGCTTTTATTCTTGTAAATGTCTCTTTACTAGGAGTCGAAGTTGGGCCAGGTTTGGGACCAGGACTTCGCGTCATCCGGTATAGTCACCCGATATGGCCACAAGTCAATTGGCGGGCCATTGTGTGATCGTCCTTAGCGTGCCAGCCTCTGGGCTAAGATCTTAGCTCAGCCCAATGGCCCGTGCGCCAATACCGTGATCCTGCCCGATTATGACCCGCTTGGTTAGGGCCAACCTGTGGTATGCTGTACTCCTCACAATGAATATTCTGAAAAATTAAAAGCTGCCCTCTTTCTTCAATGCTCCTACGCTCTTAGTATGCGAAAATGGGCAAAATAGCCTTGTTTCCACACAAACACTGTTCTCCGTACAAACAAGTATCTTCCACTCAGTAGTGGTCACTTTGTTCGGAAGTGGCGTAATTATGTTTTATGCACTTTGCAAATCTTGGCTTTTGTGCATAAGTGGGGTGAGCTTAGGCGGCTTTGGGACACATTGTGATTGCTTTGTTTACCTTGATTTAATTCCAAGGCTTTGATTATTTCAACTCAGCTCAATGCGTACCTGAATGTGGTGTGTGCATACCCGTGTCAGTATGGCCTGTGGCCTTGCATGTGAAATTGGTCTGTTAACACTTCCGGGGAGTTTCGATAAGACGAGCGCTATATCCTATAAAAGATATTCTAATAGTTTGGATGTGTTACATGTAGATAGAAAAAGGGACGGATAGAATCCTTTGAGACTGTTGGATATCTTTATTTCATTCAACTTGTCTACCTATTTATGATTATTTGATGTTATGCGGGATTTGTAATTAGTGAACGTTCTTCTCGGCGATAGGTGTATGATTTAGCTAAGTGTAATAACTGCGGTAGAGCAGTGTCACCTTGTCTTCATCCTCGGTGATAGATCTCTGATTTAGAGAAGAGGTGCAGTCAGTGTTCCAAACTAGAGAAGTTCACTGTAAATGGAAACACATTAATTCTGATCATCCTGTCCATGGAACACAAGTACTAGGAAGTTACACTACGACAGCGACGTATACCACATTGAATACCGTCGAGATCGATCTTTTTTTTCCAATTTAGTACAGATTCTCGTTATTTTTCTTTTCCACTCGTAGCATTTACGCTTTGTGTGTTTGTTTATGTTTAACTTCGCCAGCATTTCGAATTCCCAAAATTCGTTGATTGCCTTTCTTTTTTATTCAGCGTCTGACCCTTCATATTTAACAAACAATATATTTATCAGTCATACGGAGGGATAATATACTGCATCAAAGAGGGTGGGTTAATAATTTGCATTTCCTTTTTCTTTAATAACAATTGGGAACAGTATCATAACCGTAAGCTTTGCATTTGCTTATAAACACCTCTGATTGCGAACCAACGTCACACCTTGCTTGTCTAAGGCCAAACCAGTCTGACGGTTGATACTGTGCTCCCGGCACTTGCACGCAAACAGAGTATGTTTGGTCTAAGTCGTTGAAAGGATCACCAGAATTTGTGATGCATTGACACCAAAGTGCTTCTACGGTGCAAGCGAAAAAGATGGAGAAGAGAACAAAAAGAGGTAAGATCGACATTCTGAAGTTCATGAATCCGTATGTCTTGATATTATCCCAATAGCAGAGTAAACGAGAAAGAGTCTGGTGGAGTTACCCTATTGTAACAGCAAATTCCATAAAAATGTCAGTTTAAAGCACTACTACTCTAAGAATACTACGGTAAATTAAATCAAAGCCATACGTGAGTGTGATCAGTGCTTGCAAGTTCAGGGAAATTGTTCGTGTGGTTCTTGTTACAATAGTACTGCAACAGGTGCTAGGAAATGACGTTTGGATTCGAGGATTATGATATGGAATGTGCCTTTTATATACGATAAACAAACGACATAAATCAATCTGCTGTCATTTGAGTGTACGGTTCCCCCCAATAAAAAAACCGAAGAATTGAAACCGAACTGGAGCCGAAGAGTTGAAACTATCTGTCACTGGGAGTAATTTGTGAAAATAAAATTTGAATCTAGTATAATTAAAAGAAATAAACAACTTAAATTTTAGAAGCATTAACTGCTTAGATAAGATATGGATGTAATTAAATACGTTTATATGAGATTAAGAGCCGCAATGCTGAAAAGCAGTGTAGCAATGTTCAGATGGTGTTGACGTTATGGGAATAGCTGCCTGAATCACGACCATCTGCATAAAAATAGGTTATTGATGAAATACTGCTTATTTTACTAGCAGTGTGATCAGTAAAAAACACGGAACAAAGCTCATCTCGCTTAATTCCCGATAAGGGAAAATGTCAGATGAACTTTAACGTAAATGTACTTTTCCAACTATGATGACCATACTTGCTCCAGAAAATACTCTCTGTTTACCATAACTATACTATAGAAAGTTTTCTACTTCTTTATTTTCCAATAATACCGTTCTTCATAGTCCACTTTTACTTTTCTTTTTAGTGATCGGTACTTTTTAGTACTTTTGGTGGTCGCTACTTTTCTCTCTTTCCTACTACTTTAGGGATTTTTCCTACCCTGTTACCGTGCTGGAAATAAACCCCATTCAGCACAATGACATCTTACTTCGTCGACGCAAAAGTATCTTTTATATGATACGAGTTGGCTTTTAAACAATTTTGCTTTTTGATGTCTTTGTATGAAAGAAAAAAGGATGACCGAAAAGCAACCAAATACCCTAAAGGACAACCAATACCACTTCAATTTCGAGAATTCCATTGGCCACTCCCCTCGGGTACCACTCCCCCAAATTATTTGAGAGCGGCTATGACTAACTAAACGCCACTTGACAAATCAGCCAGTAGGACATCAACAAGGAAAGCGGAAGAACAAACCACAGCTACAGCTCAGCAACTGATGGACTGCCCGAGATCTCACTGGGCTACACAAAGGTTAAACACTTACTATAACAATCTAAAATGTTAAGCCAATAGGAGCGTTTCACTAACAATATCGCAGCAGATAAAGAGAATCTATGCATAGGAAAGCTATACAAGAAGCTACTAAGATGTGGGGAAAGGAGTCCCCGAGAACTCAATAGGCTATACAAAAAGGAAAAGACTACGGATCAGGATGGAACAATAAAACAATGTCTTATTCAATGAATGACATTGCATCGAAGAAATAGAAACCGTGTATATGGAAAGTACAGATAGAAATGCTAAAGAAGGTACCGTCTTGGGCATCCTTCCATCACATACTACCTGCTCGTGCGATCAGTTGCTGTGGCGTTACCGGTGCTTTATTTCTTCACTTCTCTCTTACTATTCTTACTGGCTAATATGTCAAACGGCGTCTAGTTATCATAACGGCGCTCAAATAATTTGAAGGAGGGGTTACTGAGACAATTCCTGTCTGAAATGATGGCTTGCCGATATCATCACAACTTTGGTGGCAAGCCTTGCTGGTTCACAAAACAAGGGCTCCGAGGTACTCCTGAACAACCCAACTACCGTTCCTTGTGAGATAAAAAATGGATCGCGATAGCTCGCACTGATTCGGTCGTCTTTTGTGATAAGAGTTCTTCGCAATCCGCCTCGACATGTTCTTGATTTGTATCATCATTTTCGTCCTGGATTCCCACACCGTCTTGGACCGGGTGAACCCTGACATTTTGGGTCTTGACCTTTTTAAACCTTAGTCTCCTCCGCCTTCCGCTCATCGAAGGAATTGGACAGGGTCTTCTCGTTTTCTTTGCGAGATGCTGGAACTCGTTGCCTTTTCCCAAGTCTGCTATTCTTGTTCATATCTGTATGTTAACGAAGGTGGGGTCAGTGACACGTTCATTACTAGCGTAATCACTCCATTTTCAACTAAAAGTTCATAGCTAGTAAGTTATTAGTTTCACCTATATCATCAGTTGCACTGAGGACGTTCCGCTCTGTGAATCGGAGAAAGCGCTTCCCGATGTTCTCACTGGAGGCACCCAACATACTAATGCTGGACTTAGCTTCCACAAAATTGTCCCAGATGTTACACAGAGCCTTGTCTCACAAGCTCCATCTGGCTTGTAACCTTCTGCCATTATCGTTCGGTTTCTGCACTTGAATGAAGCTTCAGAAATGTTGAAACAACCTCAAATAACAGCTTTAACGTGCTATATGGATTAAAGTGAAAGTGAAACGGCGCGTGAGAAACAAAAAAATGGAAACAGCTCTCCTGACTTTATTGTGTATGTTTTCGTCAAGTGAAGTATGTAAAGGTAACGTACCCCTGACATACTATTCAAATGAGAAGAGAACAAGTTCCACTTGAAGTGTGGACTCAATTCCACTAATATCTCAATCATGTAACCAATGTTCTGCTGAACGCAATGCTGCCAGAGAAGCGCAAAACAGGAATCCAACTGGCGTCACCTGTGCCTTGATATGGCATGGCTGAACCGATGTTACCCAGTTTTTGTCCAAAGGGGGAGTGGGAGGACGAAGTCACCGGGTCCGGGACCCTTTTGCCCGAGTCTGCTGTTTGGAGTATCAGTCAAAAGTAGGAGACTCTCAGGGGGACCGCTAACAACGAAATAGCAAACTAATAGAGTCAATGTGTTTCTCAGCTAAAGAGTAAAACTGTGTTAAGCCAATCCAAGTTACATAAAAGTCACACAAATCTTAAGGATGATAAAGTCCAGACTTTTACCCTTTCACTGGCGAACAGTTGACTTTGGCTATACTTAACCGCCAGGTGATCAATGTAGAAGATGAGCTGAGAGAGCTCAGCCAGCAACAGCAGCTGAATGCCGAACGATTGCACGACAATGTTGGCTGAGACCAACAGTCAGATCGCGTTGCTTGGTGAGATGCAACGCGATCACAGCTCAGCTTCCCAGAGCACTGGTGCGGGTAGTCAAGCTATTAGCAGAAGAATAGCTGGACCTCAGGACCCTGAGATTTCTGTAAATACAACAGCAACGTCATAGATTATAACTTAGCTTTATTACAGAGGCTGCTCCGCAGCTTCGTAGCCCAACTTGGCGCGGAAGGATGGAGATTTGAGGAACGTTTCTACTCTGCTCACAACCGCAGTGTGACAGAATAAGGTCGAACGTTATGTCTTTGGCCAGCCATCGCTCATGGTCAATCAGAGTAGCTTGCGTGGGAAGATTTGCCGGTTGTTTGACAACCAAAAGCAATCAAAGAATTGTTCCACAGAAAAGAAAGACGTGATGAGAACAAAAGCTGGGCGACAACGCCGTCGACGAGGTAAAATCCGATTTCAATACTTAAATCCATCGAACGTTTATCTTTATAGAAATTGAAGACGCGAACAAGGCTCTTCAACAAGCACAGAGTAGCCCTTGTGGAGGAGTTCGGCGAGGACTCGGAGAACATCCTTGCCAAACAGTTGATGTCAGAGGAGGAGAGTGAAGGTGAGGACTCCCCAGTCCTTGTCGTCCAAAAACCAAGCTGGCGAAGCAGCGAGGTAATAAACCACTTATTACATTAATCTGTGCTAATAATATCACCTTATTAAACTTTTTAGCAAATGCCTTCTATGCCAGGCTAGACCAGCTGGCGGCCGCTGAGCGAACGCGACATAGTGCAGCGACCCATCAGAAGTTGGTTGTATTGAAGGAGTTTCCAGAGCTGGAAGCTTTTTCCGCAACCTTGTTGTCGCGATGGAGACGTCCTTAAGGTAAAAGAAGATCGAAGTCAAAATAAACGCAATTAACATAGCAAATAGATGTTGTAAAAAAAATAAAAAAAAATTAAAGCACTTCTTGCCTGTAAACTTCATTTCATTCAACCGATCAATTTCTTCAGCAAAGGGATAACATCTACTTTTGGATTTCTTGCTTGCTGCGGCCTGTAACTGGGAATGGCGATGTGAGAGAATATCCTGTAAACGGAGAGTTATTGAGTCTGAGCTGAATAGGAGAAATGAGTTGGACCAAATCTCCACACCCTGTTCTTCAAACGTGAAAAAATTCCATTATACCAGTAGATAAACGCAAAAGTGCGTTCCACAGACATCCCGTTTAGGAGAAGAGTGTGTGTGAAAAAGTACAAAACTTGGCCAGGCCAAGCCGTGATACGAGGTTCATCTCCACCAACCTTTTAAAAAAAAAGCTTGAATATGTGAGCCTCGTTGAGATTCAGCTTCGGCACTTCTGTATTTTTGTCCAGTTGGTGACGAACGTTTCATTAAGAGGGCAATGATGGAAGTCGTGCAATACGTGTCCATCAGCATAAGTATTTGCATAAAACTGAAGTAAGCAGGCATAATGGTCATTGCTTATTGTTATCGATAATTCTGGCTCAGCTGTAAAGGTGCTTGCAGGAAGGGTTTTGCATTGCTTAATGTTGTTCACGATCAACGTGAATGAACGGATAAACTGTAGCCCATATAGGCCAACGTCGTCTATCCATGTGGCAATTCATCGATAAGACCGGTATTGTAAATCAATTCCTTTATTTCTTCTGCATTAATATATGCGCTCCAAGACTTGAAACCACACAGGTCCACCACATCAAAGATTTATCATCCTAACTATGACCTTACTTACCAGTTACCAACTTAAGCCCTTGCAAATTTAGAGGAATTCCATCAAAGATCACTATGTTATTTTCTATACATTTCACCACAAGCGCCTTACTGTCAAGAAAAATGGAGATATTGTTTACATCCACGCCAACAGCATCCAACGGTTGTAATCCATAGGGCTTGTCCACCAACTTGCTACTTTGTTCCTAAATCCTTACTTGCCGACAATCGGTTGCTGTTACTCAACAAGCGATTCTTCCTCCCTTTCCTTCACAATCCCCTCCACTTTCTCCACTATTACTGTTTTTGTTCCTTCCTCTGATCTCTACGCAGTTTCACTAATAATGGAGTCATTGTTTTGCGGTCCTTAACTTATGACCCATGTGAATTAGTTAACCAACACTTTTGCCTATCATTCTTTCTTGCCTTTACTGTTACCCATTATGCTCGGTTCGTTGCCCTTGTGATTTCTTGCAAACTCTTTTAGCGCGCTTTACGCTTTTCCTACCTTAATTAGCTCACGCTGTTAAACCACTGACCGGGAGAAAGAAATAGAAAGCAACACATTTCTTCTTCATACCTCGTGTTTCAAGCTACACAACTTGCACTGGAACTTCCATATCAACTGGTTCAGCAACAGGCGAACCCCATACCCATGACCGCCTGTTGAAGAACAAACTATAGGAATCATCTCGCAGATTTTCTCGATCCTCTGCAACAGCGATTCCAACGTCATTTTAAAACGCGTCCCACCAATTCAAGTGCTTGGTTTGGATCTAAAGTGCTAAGCAGTCAAACGTATGCGCATGTTCGTTTTTCTTTCGGGATTGTCACACTCACATTTAATCATGGCAAGGCACTGCACATACACTCTTTTCCCTCACTGTAAGTAATTTACATACATCAAATGCGACTATCCGTGGTATGAGACAAGCAAAGAAAAAAACGTCATTCACTTGATCTATGACATAGTTGCACCTGTTTGCCAGTTGCATCGGAAATGGAAGAAAGAAAGACTTAAACACGTGTTAACCTTGAAACTATGACAGTTGCCTGTTTTCGATGACAGCATTGTGCACAATGTCAACTTCAAAATTTAGACGGGTGCAACTATACCCTACACGGATCCCCCATTTACTGTTGCATACAGATCCATTTCCCCTGCCCATGTCTTTTGCCTTTTGAAGAAACAAATATTCAGGAACAGTACCTAATACATTAGTTATAGCTTCAATGTGTACTACTCGCATACATATATTGATAGGCATCAGTCTTCCCGAATAACAACACAATCCAACGTCAGTTTCGTACCACGACCCATGCACCCGGAATGACTTGTTCTTTGAATGTTTCCTTTTCTTTTTTTGGAGACCTTCTTTCCAAAAAGCCGAGCTTACAAGGTTTCTTCATTCTCCTTCACATTTCCCTTATGATCGGGTCCTGCAATAAATCCCGTACGGTAATCTCGCAGCTATCTTTTGCATTCGCGCACGCGCCAACAGCGTCGGAAATACCGGAAGTAGTTATTCCAGGAGCGGCAGCTGACCGCAACAAGTCGTTTAGGCCCTCCTTCAGCGATTTGACTGTACCCGTCACGGTAATATTTACGCAGTTGTACCGATTGACGTTCCCATTAATTGCAAACTGGCCTGTATTGCTATGATTAACAATGATTGTATTAGCTTACTGACCACTTACCGAGTGCGACCATGACCCTTCCCGGCGACTCGAGAATGGACCCCACATACGGCACCAAAGGAAGTGCAGAAACCTAAATATCGACAGTTTTCCTGTTTCCGGGAAACTAAACTAGATAACTTCTTGGAGGTCGAGATTCACAAATCACTGTAATCCGCGAGACTTGAATGGTACGTGTATCAATAAGCACGGTTAGAGTGAGAACAAAAGAAAAAAAAATGAACATACTTTTGGTATCCGCTATTTCCTATTCATTGTGGCACCTGGTTTTGACTTCTACCTCCGAAATAAATAAATAAAACATCATCATCACACATTATGGCCATTGTAATCATGCCGAGGAATAAACAAAGAGCCGGTTTCACTCTAAACGAAAGGGGATAGAAGGATTGTGTAAAATAAAACTCATAGATTGGTATATACGTAAAAGGACATGGGTATCTTCCTTAATATGAGCGACAAGAAGATCTTGCTCATCTCCGTGTCTAATTTTGAGAGCATCCCTTACATTAACCATTCCCAAAATAATGAGAGTATGGTAAATTTTCAAGTAGAACTATCAACACATTGAACCCTGTAAGATTATCCACGATTAAATCGCACTATAGTCTTACAAACTTGCAATTGACATTGCTATGATTATTACTTATTCAATGTCCCTCCAACTATTTGTTTCCCTGACTGTTATGTATGAAAAGAGAAAAGGAACAAACTATGCGAAGAGTGTAAACTGTATTAAGAAGACAAGATATGGAAAAAAACCATACAATAAATCTATTCCTGCCCAGCACGAACTCTATGTTCTTCATCATCAACTCTACAGCCATGCACCGCACTTCCTCCATATTCATGCCATTGGCGAACATGACATGGTCTTCTAGGAGGCAGCTGACCAACTGGCGGAAATTAGTCGAGCTTGGCCCCTTATCGTCGACCTTCTGCAAGCGAATAGTGGCTTGGGCTAGGTGGCCTCCACCCACACTGGCCTCGTTTTGCCCTTCACTCAGGATGGAGTGAGTTCCATTGATCGTTATTATTGAACGATTGTATTGGTTGATATTGGCACTCAACGAAAAAAACACCTAATATATCTTAGTCTGTCAATTGTTTTCATCTGTCTTACTACTTACTGGCCAATCAGTTTGTTTGGTAAGAGTTAAACATAATGTCATCCACATGATAGTGTATAAATGGAAGTGGAGTAGGAATAAAAAAGGGTGCCTAACCGTTTGTGATGGCGTGAAGCGGAGAACTAAAATTCTGACAGGTAGTCTGTGCGCATGCATGAGAAAGATTCCTAATGGGGAAACCGTCCGAATGCAGAGAACAAAGCGGGTTTGAAACAGGCAGCGCACTACTGCACCAAGCTTTGGGGAATCAATTGTCAAAGTAGGTTTGAGCTTCCTTCTTTTTCCCACATCCTCAAAAAGTTTTACTGTATAGCATAGAAAAATCGCTGGTAGAGATCAATGTTAAACCGATTGAAATGCATTAAATTTTGGGATTCCTATCCTTGTCACCTGCTAGAAAAGTCTGATGGCAACTGCCTAATGCATAACTTACCTTATATTAAATATCGCGCCTGTGGGGTGTATATGTAACCTACGATAGACCGTATAGCCTTGCGTGCATGGGCAAGAATATGGGAGTGTGTGCGGTGCCTTCTTGAGAGGGGTCGGCGAGCGAGATAATTCGTGTCATGGCTCTTATTCTTGCGCCAACCTTTTCAGTGTGTCCAGCAGGTGTTGGGAATGTCTATCGCAAGCCTTGAATCTAAAATTAGAATTAGATCTATGTTTGTCTGTGAATTCTTTGCTCAAATTAACAGGGTCGTAAAGAAAGCGTAACAACAGATATACTGAAAAGAAGAATGTACGCCAAAAGGACGAAGGATAGCCTTAAAGGGAATGACAACACCAGGAATGTATTAGAATCCAAGCTTGATAAACCCATGAAAAAAAAGAAAAGGTAAGAGGTAACTTATCAATGCTCAAGTAGTCTGAGAAGGCTAAAAGAAGAAGCTTGGAAAAGGAAATTAAAATGAATGGCTGGTTGTGCTCAGACTATTGTAAACCTTGCGACTAGCCTTGTAGCTATGGGACGATAAAAGTGCTTTTTTTCTTTACTCTGTCAATATTTTAAACCACAGACAAAAATCATTTGTGACCAGCTCAAACTAACGATGCACGAGTGACAAAAAACATAGAGAAGACAGAGAGGAAAGAGAAACTTGCGTGACCAGATGAATATGCATCTGTCTTCCCTTTGTGAGGAGACCTAAAGAAGGAATGCGTAACACGACGGTTGGCTTGCTTACCCTTTCCTCTTGCTGCTCTTGCAATTTAAATTATCTCCGCATATACTATTGGTTTCAGAGCCGCTGAATGTTATGTCGCTGGCGTTGATTTGAAAACAATAGTGGAAGATAAATGAGAATAGTTTCTCGGCACTGAATAGAGTCCTTAACCTCTTTGCACATATTAATACGTACATTGTCCACCATGGCAATAGACTTCCGCAAGAGCCTTGTCGGAAGGTGCAGAAGGTGATAGTCGACAGTGACGTACTAACATCAGCGCTCTGTGTTACATACCTGTTTGTTGCCGAAAGATGAACTCTGATACAGATGTATCACGAGAGTTTTGGCTGGTTCAAGGCCATGGTAACTGAGCAGAATCACCTCGTGCAAATTGCAGGTTCTCGAAGACTATCATAGAAAGCGGACGGAAAAAGAGAGAGCGAGAGACAAAAAAAGCTCAATAAATTTGGTCCACAAGCGTAGACGCCTCTAAGATCCTCGTTCATGTTGAGAAATCAGAACAAAACATGAGTAGTCCTCAATTATTTTAGATTACATGAACTGGTAAATGTTATTGCTAATTACAAGCGAGGAAACTAGATGTCAATTATAAGTAGGACAAAGATCAATTTGTTGGAGTCTTCTCCTTTTTTCCGTGCAGTCTGGTTCAGTAATAAGAAAAAAAACTTCTGAAAACGACAACGTAGCGTTTAGACGAATATTGCTTCCGGTATCAAAATGGAATATCTGTGGGCTGGAAAGTCAGATTGGAGAGAAGTTCTACCCCTGTATCTTTATTTACACAGAAGTAAATCCAATTATCTGGAAAATAACAGTGTTTGCTAGTCACTAACATTATTTTCTGTTGTCTTGGGGTCTTTTATTGCTTTTTTTGGCAGTGAAATGATGTATGCTTGATTCGCAATTACTCTGCCGTCTATGCTTCACCAACAGGATACTGACATTGCGCTGCTTGTCCCGGTACAGGGATTGAACAGCATTGAGCTTTTCCACCCTGGGCACCACATACCCTTTTAAACTTGCCATAGCCAGTAAAAGGTGCCAATGTTGGTTTGAATCCCAAGTCAGCAACACTAAGTACTCCAGTGCTACAGCATAAAGGTTGGGAGTGTAAAAGTCTCCAAGGGCATACAGCAGGAACATTAGAACTACCATTGTCAGGATTACCGTTATTGTTGAAATAGCCGTCATTGCCGCGTTTTCCTAGTTCAATAGCCGGTCCCGTCTGCTTGTAATTCTTTGACCATGATCAAGTGTGTACACTATTTACGGCAGCAACGTACGCTAGCAGAACGAACAGTTGAGAGCGTTTCTTATTGTCGAAATCGGTGTAAAATTTGTAAGCGCCAGAAGAGAGGTTACAGTGAAGCACTGTAGTGGGAAAAAAATGAAAGAGAAGCAATTACAAAAAGTGCTATAGAGAAAATAGAAGATATAGCAAAACAGTGTTCAGTTACTGTAAAAGGAAAATATTTGATTGTTTTAACGCCACAGTGAACTTTGGGTGATAGTAAGGTCAAGGTGTGATACTAAAGAATTAGTATCAAAGCAATGACACTATGAGACATCATTAAGGGACAATAACGAAAAGATCAAGGGCACACTAAGTACAGAAATGACCCCTACATAACCAAAGCAGGGGCATGCCGTCAACGGAAAGGTTGCAGAAGAGACCAAGGGGAGGGCCGTGTGAAAGACGGGTGCCAAAGATCAAGGCCACTCTGACAATCCTTCCTGCAAAAGATCAAGAACTGCCATCACGATTGCAGGAGTATTTACTCCTTTCGGACATCTGTAAGCAACGGAATGGTGTCGTACTCTGCCAGAAGCAGCTTCTGAAACCCCTTATCGTGCAAATTACGTGGAATTTTCTGCACAGACATAAGAAACAAAGGCAACATCAAGAAGACCAGCACTGTCAAGCATCAAAGAACACAAACCCAAATCAGACACCCAACAGTAGAACAATCTTGACACGTTCTCCTCATTTATCCCCGCTGTGAATGACGTGTTCTTACTCTATACACTTTTGACTAGGGCTCGGAATTTGACCCGGCCCGGGTTCTGGGCCATAAAATTTGCCCGCCCGATATGGCCCGCCCGACTTGGCCCACGGGTCAATGGGCCCATCTTGGTGTGATAGGCCCAGCCCAGCGGGCCATGGGTCAATATCCTGACCCGGCCCAGTTATGACCTGACCAGTTAAGGCCCGCCCATTTCAAGCCCTACTTTGACCAAGTTTAAAATGAACTAGAACATGAGATCATAAAGAAAATAGTGTTTATTTGACAGATATATTGAACTGCAGGTATATCTCTAGCCATTTAAAGCCTGTAATCCTGCCAATATGTTTGTACACCACAATGAGCTTCAGAATGTGCACCAGTGTGCTTTTCTCTCTAATTTTGGCCTAGCTACGCATATGGTAATGGTGTTGTTTTGCTTGATTGTCTGTCTTCTGCAGTTATTTAGCACTCAATAGGAATGTTGCCTGATCTTTTTTTTTCGTATCAATGTTCAAACTACATAGCTGAACACGTCCCAAGCCACATGCGTGGCGAAAGTGCTGCCTGCACTCCTTAACATGGCAATTTCAAATATCTTGAAAAGATCAATAATACATTACAGACGACGTTTAAGCAACCAGCTACTGTAATCATGTGTTGTAGCCATCTTGCTATGAGACGATGAAACTAAGGATTTTGTTGTACATACTTGTTCGTTGAGAACAGCATCTTTCTCTTTTTCTTCTTGTCATGGCATTATTAAGAAGTATCTGATAGCATCTGGCCACTGGCAATGGTATTCAAGCTACAAAGCCAAAAAGATTAGCTACTCTCATTTTAAGTATGGAATCAGTTTTACACCGTCACTTTTTATTTCTCTTTTGAACACTGCAACCGGGGGCAGATTTGGGTAGTATAGCAGACACTGACCTGTCCACAATAAAACATTTGAAAAAAAAATAAGCGATTGATTAGCGTAAACAAGAGAAAGAGAAAGAGTGAATAAGTGGACGGGGAAGGGGAAGAGATAGTAGAACATGTTAATTTAACAGGTATTAAGCTCGTCCAGGCTGTATGTTGCCTTCCAACCTACGCCATTCTTTGGCTTTACAAGCACCCACTTGAATTTCTTGTCTTCACAGTTTGAGCCCACAAGATGCAAGTATCCGTCCGAGGCATAATTGGCAATGGCACCATTGACAGGTTGGTCGCCGCTCAGCAGACCAATCTGGTAGCACCAGTTCGACGCGCACTGACCCTGATCCCATGCCCTGAATTCCAGAAAACCGCCGCCATTACAGCCATCGGGGGCCATATACCGACCCATATGACCAAGCCATGCCTTATTTCGAACGGAGCAATTATCGCCCACTGTGCCCTTTAGATACTTGATGCTCGGGTTACTAGGCGAAGACTGCCAGAAAAACCCTGCTGGAGCTGTCCTGGTCAGCGTGAGCCAATTGGATTCACCGATGCCAATATAGTTGTCCCTAAGTTCGTCGTACAAGACAAACACGTCGCCAGAGTTGACAGCGTTGCCGCATTGGTCCGTGAGATCTTCAAAGTCAATGGCATCTTGGGAATGTCCATTCATACACCAAGCATGGGCAGAATGTGCAAGGAATGACAAGACAGCCAGAGTAGCAAAGCTCTTCATGTTTGTTTGCTATTGCGTGTCAAAGAATGAAAAAATAAAAAGATCACTTCATTAATAAATACTGCTATACTCAATTGGACTCGTAAAAATCTAATAAGTATCTTTACGTTAGGATGTTTACAAAGATTCTTAGAGTATTTGTTAACAGCGTTGAGAGTGCTTTTGAGAATCGATGGCCTTGGGATAGAATAAGACGCGTGTCGGTGAAAGACGCCGTGTATGCACAACTTATTTATATTCGTAAGAGCTATATTAGAAAGAAGATGGGTCAGATGACTAGAACCACCTGCCAAAAAGCAGCGATTTCCGTAACTATAATTGATGTCGGTGCAAGTCTTGTTTGTCCGCCTTTAGACCTTTTCCTTTTTTGGCTTGGGACGGTATTTCTCACGTCCTTGTACATTCTACCGTTCGTTCTTCTGCTACCGACGCCTTGACACCTGCATCTGCCCTATTCCTTTGTTCATGCGCAGTACATTTCATTCTTTACTTATCTATCCCTTCTTGTAGCACGTCCCTATATTTCTTTTCTTTCGTTCATTCTCTGTGCTCTTTCGTTATCTATGCCATTTGTAGCTTCTACTCTATTTAGCTTCCTTATATTCTGTATTTACTTTCCTTAGTAGTACGATTTACGCCTTCTGCATGTTTATATTCCAGACTATTATTGTGTTGGCGTCTGTATTACGTCTAATGTCTAGTTTCTTTTAACACAGCACTTGTACATCCTAATGCGCTTTTCCATTTTCATGCGTTATGGAATTCCACAAGAGAACCGAGGAACGGAACGGGACCAAAGAATGGAAGCTGCCTTTCCTTGGACTACCTGGTTCAATTTTGAAACAGATGTAGTTCATTGAAAGGGAAGATTGAAACTGAAAGCATTAGTCGCTTAATGAAGTCTGGATCCAGTCAATTACATGGATAGGGAATGTATAATTTGTGATACTGAGAAGCAACGTTTAGATAGTGTCGACATTGCGGGAACAGCAAGATACGGCGCCATTATATTAACAAGGTTTAGTCATCGATGTAACTGCACTGCCAGTACAGTACATATGGTTTTGTGTTCAAAACCAATCTGCATAAAAATTGACAATGACGGAATGCTACTCACTTTGTCATCAGATGGATCAGTAGGCGCGAAAAAAGTTTATCTTACTTTATTATATCTTATTTGTAAATAACCGAAAATGTTCAATGGGATCAACTTTCCAAACTAAAATTTCGCACGTTTTATTCTTAGCAAAGTATCTTTTTCACAGTGTATTATAAAGCTTGAAATGAGGTCGGCGCAGCAGAGAATCCGGCAATGTGACATCATAATCAGACCACATGCTGGCCCACCTCGGTTAAAGATGCCCATTTTGACATGTCTGTTTCATGCCCATGTCTTGTACGTAACTTGAATGGCGCAACTGTAACTTGTTCGAAGCAGTCACCGAGCCGCACGTTGGTGGTACTGACTACCAGTAAATACAGAATAGTTACAGTGGAGACAAACATCGGACTTAAAGATATATAAGGATTCTATACGTGACTTTCTGCATCAATAAATAAAATCAATCAATCATCACAGTGTCAGTGGGACACCATTGGCCCTAGGTGGAGTTTTAAGACTGTAGTGCGAATAAGAACATGGGATAGTCTTTAGCGTTCAAAGTATGGCAGCTCTACTTGGAATTCTAGCATGCTCTCATTATTTTGGGAAATGGTCAATGTGAAGGATGCTGTCAAAATTAGACTTGGGGGTTGGGAAAGATGTCGTTGGCGATAGTGATGAGTGAAATGGCATTACACGCTTATGAAAGGTTTCGGAACTGCAGCGTAAATTGGTTGGTACCCGTGTAAATCTTAAAACCGACCCTGAGTACAATCACGGCATCTAAACTAGGCAAGTGTCATTGTTTCAAACTTAAAACGTTCAAATGGTTTTTTTTTTCTTTTCGGCAGAACTGCAAAGAAGTCAAACAATGTGTGATGTCGAAGTGACATATGTTCTTTCTCTTTGCATGACCCATCGCATGGATAGTGTGAAACGATGTATATATGCTACTATCTTATGGAGAAAAAATCTACGCAGATCAGCTTCCCTATACAAAGTGTGAATGACGATCTGTAGAAAACACAATGCGATGAGAATTAGGAGTTGAGTAAACATGGGCAATGTATCGCCCAATCTCATGACATGAGCATAGATCATCTTACTATTCAATGGAATGGTTTTGGTGATTACCGATGGCTGACGAACAAGAGTGCATTGGACAGTTTACAGAGTCAGAATTTATTCGAGGAGAATAAAGAAAGAAAAAGATAAGTCCTTTCTTTTCACTGTGAAATGAGCACTCGTAGTCTAAACAGTTTACTGTTATTATGAAGGTGGCAAAAATAGGCTGCATACCGGAAAGAAATCACGGCCCTGGTGTGAAAGTTACACAGCATGGCGGTGGACAATTTAAAGTCCTCCCACAATGGGGTGCGTGTACTGGGAGAATTGTCTTTCTGCAGAACCTCAGTTTTGCAAGTTTACAGCCAAAATAGGTTTTAGAATGCCTAATAAAGAGAGCAACGGTGGGGTTTATTCAATTTGGAATAGTTTTAGGTCTCATTAACTAATGAACACAGCCATTACAAAATCGAAAGGTAAAGAATTCTTCATGGGAAATTCGCGATGGTATGATAACAATGAACAAGCGCATACGAATGGCTTTAGCTGTTTAGATTCAAAAGCAAGCACTTGAATTTCTGTGATACCTTTTGAGTGATGTTTTAATCGCAGAATCAGAGGATCTAGAATATTCGCGGGACGATTCTGTGAACTTTGTTCAACAGGACGACAAATGGATATGGACTTTCCTGCGGATGAACCTGCTGTATGTTGAAGTCCCTATACAAGTCGTGCACGCAGAAGACAAGGTAGAGGAGAAGTGTAATCTCTCTTTTTGGTCAGCTTTTTAACAACTTAGGCAAATTACGGTTGGAAAGGCGTAAAGCACTCCAGAAGAGTCGATACAAGCAAATAGAACATGAAGAATCGATAAACAAACAGCAAAGGCGATTCTTTTGCCATTGGAAGCAGAAATGCCAGTGTCTGACAGTAATCCAATCCATGTTTTGATAAAATGATTGCGGACGGTAATGGTACACTGTAGAGTGATGGAAGAGTGCCTTTGTGTCTAGACCCGCAGGATGCATCAGTTTATAAGAGTACATTGGAGGATGTAGGACATTGTGGTAGCGTCGCATGCCAACAATCCCAGACGACGGCAGCTTGTATTTTGCGCCATTTGGATGCGATGACTGGGTATGGAGTGAACCAGTCCTAAACCTGTCGACATAGAGACACTGCAAGATGTGGTGAGGGATGAAGACAAAGTGATTAATGACTGGCATGAAGCGGAGAACTAAACGTTGGCAAGTGGTCTGCGCTTATGCGCGAGGATGGCAGCCAATCGGAGAAGCCTCCGAATGCCGGGATAAGGGGAGTTTAAAGTAGAAGGCGCACAATTGCAAGAGGTAAGTTGTCAAAGTAGGTAGGGTCTCTTTCTTTGCCGTAGAAGCTCAAAAAAGTTAAGCTAGTGTCCATAGTAAATTACTATCTCAAAATGGAAGGAGGAACAGTTAGTTATTATAGTTGACAGTGTGCAAGGGATTATACTTGATCCCATCATGTTTGTAGTTAATTGTGGCAGTATAATGAAAGGAAAGTTGTGCTGTACTTGAACAGAGAGGCCAGTAGCTTCACTCAAAACGACAGTTTTTTAATATACCCTCCGGCGTAACAAATTTTCCTGATTTATTCTTTTCTTTTTACTCCATGCTAAACGAGGTTTCTTTGTCTCCATTTGTTCTAGCCATGCTTCGACCAGTGTAACCGCATCATCGAGTTCATCCCCCGCTCTTTTTACCGAGATCGGCAAACCAAAGATCGAAATGTTGGTTCGATTATGCTTGTTGAATTTTACGTCAAGCGTGTAGTGGCCTATCATATGACGTGTTAATAAATAGCAGGCAGGAAATGAAGGAAACCTACCAGTGACCACTACCATTGTATTTTTGTTCCAATCATTTTCCGCAACGTGCTAAAAGAAGGATAATCTATTCATATGTAAATTGACATAATGGACCAGATAAAGAGGCAATCAACAACATTTTAAAATTAAAAATGCTGTCGAAGTTACACATAAGAAAACTAACAAAACTTAAAAGCTTCAAGTGGAAAAGAAAAATAACGAAGGTCAGTACTAAATTAGAAAAAGGAGATCAATCTCGGCGCTACCCAATTATCAGAAGATATTTTACGGGGTACAACGCCAGTTATTTGAAACTCCCTGAAGTGTCACGGACCAATTTCACATGCAAGCCCACTGGGCCATAATGACACGGGTATGCACACACCACAGTCAGGTACGCATTAAGCTAAGTTGAAATAATCAAACCCCGTGCGTGAAAATCAACGACAAAGCAATGGTAATGCGTCCTGGAACTCTCCATACTTATCCGCTGATGTACTGGAAACAAGCAGGATAAACACATACAAACATGGTTACGTCATTTCCAATCGAAGCAAAGGCTGCTAAGGTAGAAGGAAATTTATTGGACGAGGAGCACAGAGTGGACAGTATTTGCTCCCATTGCTGGAAGAGAAACCACAAAGTTGTCCGGAGTGGGGATTTCTTCCGGTTCAATATTTGAAATCACCATGACAGGAAACACAGACAGCCTTTCCACTAACCGTGCGATCCTGCAAGCATATAATTCTTGGCGCTGAAAGCTCTATCGATATTTTGATAGAAATCAAAAAGTTTCAATCGTGGCGTTCTAGCACGGATTCTAACGTGGAATCGCCCAATCACAGCCGAATAAATAAAAGCTTTAGGTCATTCTCTACTGAGGTAGGACCAGATACCAAATAATTGAATTAATGCTTCCTTTTGTACTCACTTCAATTAGTATTGCGAGTACTGAATACCATCAATAGGGTAAAACTGGACCTGTCTCATGACGGTCTAAACCCAGCTCACGTTCCCTATTAGTGGGTGAACAATCCAACGCTTACCGAATTCTGCTTCGGTATGATAGGAAGAGCCGACATCGAAGAATCAAAAAGCAACGTCGCTATGAACGTTTGACTGCCTGAAGCCAACTATTGCAAGATAATAGAATTTTTCTGTACCTTGTTTGTAAGAAAGATTTGTTTATTTTCAACGGTGATGATGTCTACGGATGTCCACATGAATGCTTCTGCGGAAAAGAGTATGAACGAAAACTTATGTATCTTTTGTTTTTTATTTTGGAACGGCTGATACACCAAGAGAAGCTAGCACAGAAACAAAAGAAAAATGAAGCTAATCATCAATCAGACGAAAGCTTATTTGCGACGAAGCAACAAATACCAGAATATGGTACAATGGGAAAAAAGAAACCTTCAGCTACCGGCATACGAAGAAAAGGAAAAGAGACTGACTACGAACTATAAAACTTGGATACAGGACATGAAGTTAAGGACCACGCATGGAAGGACGAACTAAAGCTAAGAAAGACGAACAAATAGGGTTCTATATATAACCACATAAAAGACGGGCTATAAGCACCAAAGCGTTGTGAGGAAAAGAGAAAAAGAAAGCTTCATAGACTGACTCTTTACTTACATTGCATTTGGTTGATGGTAGACTAAATCTCAAGCAGACTTTTTCTCAATACATCCACTTTTTGCTCCAATTCGTAGCGTTGTGTTTGCTTTGCTGGTGAGTCGATCAGCAGGCTCGCAATAGTGTTGTCATTCATGTCAATTAACATATCAAAATAAATCTGAACGTTCTTGATTAAATGTCGCTCAATGGTTTGTAGAAGTAATATATCCACAATTCGCTTTCGGGCCACCTTGCAGTAAGACGTCAGTTGGCCCTGCAGGTCTTCTACAGCCAACTGCTCGTTATAATTGATATCGGATGCATCTGCAACACTGCTGAGTGAGTAAAGATGCTGTCGTATAGTTGTCTTACCCTGCTCCTCATTCGTTTTCGACTGCGCATACGTATTGCCGATGAGTTCCTGACGCTCTTTCTCTGCGATTTCCTTTCTGCTTTCAAGGATGTTATCGTAGTAATACTTGTTCATAGTAAACGGCGTATGTTCGTCGTTGAAAATATTGTCGATCTCGCTTTCGATTTTGCGAACTTGAGAAGTATAGAACTTGTCGAATTCCAATACAAGTGTGTCCTTGATTTGCGGGTCTGTGGATGAGGTTATGAATCGATTGATGGCTTTAAAAAGAAATTGATGGATATTAAAAACATGTGTTTTCGTAATATCCTTCCATCGGGACAAGGTTTGCATGTATATAGTGGTGAAAGTATTGAACGAGATAAATCCAGGAAGCTCTGTTCCTTTGTACCGAAGGACGAGGTTACTGATCTCGTTCTTTGGCAACATATATCGGTCCTTGTTCATGACAACGTTGTATCGCTGGTATAATCGGTAAAGAGAGGATCGCACGAACTTGTAGTCTTCTTCTGACTCCAATGAAAGTGGTATGCAGCTGTCGGCATCGTCGTCGTCACCGCAGCTTGCATTGCTGTCAACATCATTTATAACAGAATTATGCTTTTTAAAATTGGAGTTGCATTGACTGATGTACTCGAATGAGTAATCTCCGTTGAGAAAAGCGATGAGTGAGCTTCTCAGCTTGAGAATAGCCTCGAAGTACTTGGTCTTAGCCATGGCGGGGCTCAACACGGGTGGACCCAGATCGGCAATCTCTTTTTCGTATTTGAAGACTAAATCTTGGATGTCTTTTTTGAGGAACGGCAATTCCTTTTTGATGTGATTGTATAGTAGTTCTCCGAGAAAGATCTTCACACTACGTTAATAAAAGGAAAAGCAAGTAAGTTGGGATACGTGAAACTGAAGACCTGAGGTAGGCTTTTCTAAAGGAATAATCGAGAACAGAAGGTGGCTTACCTGACACGGCCCTTTTTCGCATCTGGCACCTGCGACCATAGCGGGTTTGACCTGAAAAACTCCTCCTCATTTCTCCTGGCATCCTCCCAAGGCATATTGATATCTTTGTAGCTGGAGTTCCTCATGACAAGATATCCCAGCTTCATGAATTTGCGCTTGTTCAGAATTGTTTGTATGAGATTAGGAAGGAGATCTGGTTCGACAGCGTCGGGTTTAGTGACAATTGGGATTGTGCGCTCGTTGTTTGGATCGTACCGTTCTGCCTCGCCTAGGACATATATGTTGTTGAGATCAACATTGGCCGGAACAACAGCCAAAATGATTGTGCGACTGTCTTTGATATATCGTGTGTTGATCGTGCGGATAGTTTGAACTATTGTCTTGTCTTGACCATCGATGGTTGTATTAATATAACCTAAGAAGCAAACATGAAAAGTTGTTAGAAAAAAATATCGGAATAGGAGGAGGATGGCAAGCCATTTAGGGAACTTAACATACCTGGAAGGTCGATGATGGTCAGGGGTGACAATGTTGGTCCAGAGATGGTGATCTCCAGAACCTTCTCGCTGATTTCCGCGTACGCGCAAAGTAGTTGGTTGGCTTCAGTGACAATAGCGTGTACGTCCCAATTGACATTCTGTGCTTGATACCTGTTGTTGAATTCAGGTTCACCATCGATGAATGCGGACATTTGGTGAGTTGTGCCATATCGTAGGCTGACTTGCGTAGCGAAACGTGTGCAAGTCTCTATGTTTCGTGGGAACGAAAGCTTTGTGATGGCTTCAAGCACACTAGACTTGCCGCTCGACTGGTCACCCAGAATGGCTATCTGAGGAATGGTGATCATCTTGTTTAGGCCATAGCTTCGAATCTTATTGATTTTGTCGATAATTATCTGAGATTCTGGCTTTTGAATCATTTGAAATTTAGGTTGCTTGCTATGGAAAAATTTGGAACAATATTAGCCTTCAAGATCTTTATATAGTGGTCAATAAATACTGAGTTGATTATCACCTATGTCGCCTCCTTATCAAAAATTTCAATCTATCACTAAGATAATTCCTTTGATAACGGCGTTCTGTCAACCATGCATGTCATTCCCTCTACAATATCATTCTCTCGACAATGTCATTCTGTCCATTATGCATGTTATTCTGTCAACAACGGCGTTCTCTCAGCCATGCATGTCAATGTGTCAAGATCGGCGTTCTTCCAACAAATGATTCGCTCATCAACAGCATTCCCTCCTCAACGTCAATCGTTGCAATAACTTCAGTTGTTAAACTTATAGGCCGTATTAAATTGAAACACGGTCATTCTTACATCATACTTGGTTTCCGATGAACCTCTCTACCTTAAAAAGCATGGTCCATGAGTTTTTTTTTTTTACTTTTTCAGTTAAAAACCGTCATAGAAGGCAGGGACAGTCCAAAAGAAAAGATACTGCGCTTAAACACCCTAGACAAAGATAGGCATCACCTTTGTAGCTTTGGCCTTAATGAAGAAATCATATCTAGAGCGGAAAGAGGGGGTTGAGGAAGAAAAATGGGGAGTCGGGCTTGATGCTGCCAGTTGATTTGTGATTGACATTGGTGTCCGTATACTCCTCCATCGATATCCATCTTGCGAGTCGTTCCTTGCTTGAGTCGAAGCTCCCTCTATCCCACGACTTGAACCTGCTGATGAGAGCCGCGCACACCTCATACATTAGGGGCTGATGTTCCCAATCTGATAAAGGTCGAGTCTGCAACGTCTCTCTGGAAATCCTCATCATGAAGTCTTTAAACAAAGTCACAAGGTTCTAATCCAAAGTCGATAGCTGAATCTGCCGCCAGACTTATTTCTTGACGTATGGAGTAGATTGGATGGCCTTTGAAACAAGCGGCTTATCCCGAATGGTAACCGCGTGACTTGGATGCTCTTGATCTAAGGGAATGCTTGCTCCTCCAGCTAAGATGGTAATTGATTGAGCACAACCTCGTCAATTCCAAACATACAACGCTTGTAAACCAGGAGATTCAGGATATCTATGATACATTCCACGAGCCGATTCCTTTATTTGTTGTATTTGTTGTGTATGCGAGCAAGCTCGTTGAACAGCACGCCCTTGACATCTCAGTGTGCCGAAGATATTAGCATGCCCTCTGTGTCCTCAATGGCAACCTTTCATGCACCCTACCCGTTGCTCTTAACTATATTCTCCTGTAAATAAAAAAAGGACGAAAAAGAGAGGAATGAGAGTTATGTGAGTGTGCCATAACCTCTTTACTTTTTGTTTTCTTGTCAATTGACACACAGGGATATAATACCGCAACTGCTGCCTGGCTGAAGCGTCCTGCAAACTTCTGGAAAAGCATATCGGTAGACGTCCATCCAAAGCCTGTCTTTACTTAGTACTTAGCAGATGACTCCACATCCGAGAGACCTATACCTTGGTCAACTTCCGATCCTTCCACTTAGGGACCTGAAGGAACTATTTTCTTTTTACTCGTCCAGCTATAGAGTGAGAATGAGATAGTAAATTTGTTGGTATATAGATAAGTTCAGTTTGTAACGCATGGTTTTATCATTTTGACTTTGCTATTTCTTTGAACTGAAGAATAGTGACGAATACAATCCAGTGTCAGCCATGTCGCGTTCAAGTACAAAGTTAGCGGAGCTGTCCTTCCAACTAGAGCCTGAGCTCCGAACATGGAAAGAGAATTGATAGTGAAGCCAGTGCCAGATGTAGCCAGCGAGAACTGATGCTGAGCCATATCTCGGAACCTCTGCAAGACTGGGGACAGAAAGGGCGGCTGATACTCATCCGAAGAAAACCTAAACTGGAAGGAGCCGTTGAATTCATCGCCCAGGATCTGTGCCTCATCATGAAAAACTAGGAGCATAGTGTCCTCCTTGATCTTTGGTAGGAATTGCCGTAAAATAATCGTCCTTTGTGTTGCCTAAACAAGTCGCAGACCAAGTTGGAAAGGTCAACCTCACTGGGATTTAGAAGCTTGAGTACTTGTAGGATCATATCGAAGACGACCTTGAGTAATATATGTGCCCAAGTTTGTAGGAAAGTCCTTCTTGCGCTGATAAACGACTCACTGCTGCCAAGAGCATACAAACAGTAATTGAAGATGAGAAGCCAGGAGAGGATGAGCAACGGCGTCTAGGCTTCACCCATGAGTCGAGTATTGTTTCTGATTTTGCTTCGCCTGAAGGGAAGCTTTTAATGTAATCACGTATAAAGTTTTCCAGGTTTTTATTGCGTTGCGGTAATGGAGTGATTGTACATAGTATTTGTTTTGAGAGAAGTGGAAGCCAACAAACGAGAGAAAAAAAATATTTGTTTTATTCGTCCTTATGTCTAAAGGTTAGGAATACTTGTTTAACTTTTAATAGTAGGCTGGAGTACTACTTTAGACAATAGACCTTATGGCTATCCCTTCATTTTGTTATTAAGCAAATAGTTTGACTTGGGTTAGCTAAAGTACAGTCGACGAGTCAAGTGGTGAACTCTTCAGGACCTGAGGGTTGCCATTAACTGCTGTGTTCAGAGTTGACCCTTACCAAGATATCAGAGGTGTATTGCTCGATAAAACGTTTATATCTCCGCAATAGGATGCTTACTGGAGATGTGAAGAGTAGGGAAAACGCTGAGTGTCTCCACAGACAGTAAGGAAATAGATCGGCTAAAGAGGAATAATGCAAGAGGAGAGAATAAAGAGCATCATGGATGCATGAACGGTAGCCATATGCACGCCATGCTTTGGTTACACTTCAACCATTCCCACCCTAGTCCACTTTCTGTGGGTGAGCACACGTTTTCCTCATGCATTTCTATCCTTGCTGTATTTTCCTCTTGCATAGCTTTCCTCATGTAATAAAAGAGAGTGATAGTTTACAATAGTTTTAGTTGGGACACAAACGACAGGAGACACAAGCAGAAACAAGGCACTGCAGCATGTTGTTCTAAAGGAGCACTGCTTGCTTGGTTTGGCAAAACAGCGACTGCCGGGCTTAGCTGGCCGGTTTCTGGTGAACTTAGGTTGGATCCAGAAAGGCGCACGTTCCCACGTTCTAATGCACAATGTAAACAAATCAAATTCCTTCACTCATGATATTTATAAGTTGCAGCTGCATGCAAGTGCCACTGTCACATGTCTTTGTTTACACCGCTGTGCGACTTGTGGATATCAACAGTGTGTCCCCGATCCATGAAAAAACTCTTGACATCACTGTTTTATGTGCTAAGACTAACTCCTCTTACCCGTTTACTTACTTTTGTCTCATACAGTAACTCCGCCCTTTCTCCATCAATTGGCCCCATCGACTTGGCAGTACCGTTTGCATACAGATACCTTTACGCTCTGCTCATCGTTTATTGCAACCTCCCCTGTTCTATTTTTCATGCTGTAAGCAGTGATATCCCATAACCTCACGGCAGAATTGATAAATATCAACGTTTGCACTGGTCACCATTGCGCTGTATACCACGTTCAATATCCCACCTATCTTGTACATAAATAGCATTTGTTTATACCTCTTTCTCAATCTCCATAGTGCTTTTCCTGTATTTCCTTGTAATCCACTTGGCACGTTGCTTTGCCCTTAAATTCTTTCTATTTTCTACTTTCCAATATATCCACTATTTTCCAAGCCAAATTACCGCAGATTTCGAGCGCGACACCATGACCAGGTCAAAAACAAAGAGCAGATCCGCACTCATCGAGGCAGCATCCAAGGAATGTTTCGTGAACGATAGCAAGGTTCCCGTTACTCTATTTATCACAGCGCTCCAGAAGCGAAATATTGTCACACGCAACAAGCTCGCGCAAATCGTTCAGTCCACCGATTATCTGGTATTGATGGACAACAACAACACGGTGGTGCTCACAAGGAATATATTCCCAGCAAAAGCGACAAATCCACCTTGTCCTCCTCCTCCTAAAAATACAGCTCCAAAGCCCGTCAAAAAGAAAGCAGTGCCTCCTGCGGTCACCAAATCTGTCGATGTTCAGGTCCTAAACAGCACAAAGACAGGTCCTTCCCCTGTTGCAGATCTCGCTGCCAGCAAGATTGCGAATACCAGAAAGTCAGTACCTCCTCTGTCTATCAACTGTGATACAACGGCGATTGTGGATATCCTTGACGACATTGCAACTTGCTATCTTGATTTGGGGGATACCAGAATGACGGATATTTTCCTTGATGTGGGGTCAAACTTATCCGCAAAAATAAACGCGAAGTGCGTTCAGCTCGACAGGATAATCTCGCATTCCGATGTGTCCACTATATTGGAACATCTGCCAGGATATGGGCCAGATTTTAGGCAAAGCAACCGTGTGATTTTCGGACAGACCCTTCATCGTTTGGCAACAGTTAGGTATAACGGCACCGTCACGGGCATCACCATTAGAATCGGTCGGAGTGTGTCAGGACTTCTGCCCGTGTTTGAGGGACTCGTCGAGCAAAAGAACGTGCTTCTGTGTGGCTCCCCTAATGTTGGGAAAACGACGACTCTTCGCGAAATCTGTAAATATCTTTCTCGTGGCAAGTGTTTGTGCCTTATCGACACGTCTGGTGAGGTCTGCGGAGAAGCAGGAAATAGGGGCCATATTGTGGGCACCTCACGGGTTTTCCGTCCGGTGGACCCCGCCAAACAGTACGCGACTCTACTAGACTGTGTTAGGAATCATTCGCCTGACGTAATAGCAATCGATGAGCTGCACACAAAGGACGAGGTAGAAGTATGCCAAACCATTGCACTGAGGTCTATACAAATGGTTGCCTCTGTCCATGGAAATATTCAGGATCTCGTGTTCAACCCGATGCTGAACAAGGCGCTTGGAGGTTCGACACAAGCTCTTGTTTCGGACCGGGTTGCGATTGATGGAAGAAAAGTTGTAATGCAGCGTACCACACGCCCAATTTTTGAAGTAGTGATTAATATCACCAGGACATCACAAGGGCTCGAATATTCATTTATCGAAGATGTCGCCAACAATGTCAGTCGGATCATGCAGGGGAAACCAATCCATATCCGCAGAAGACGCATTGTCGGAGAGGAACTGTTGGAGTCTAAGGAGGAAGTCTTGTATCCATGTGATCTGTAGATAGAAGTTCGTTTCATGCTTCCAACTGCGTGAGCAGACCTTTCAGCAACTTACAACAGTCTTTCATGCTATGAATGTTAAGCACAGTTTCACCGTTCACATACATGCCACATATGCCATTTCCGCAAGTGAGTAGAAATATAATACCCTTAGATCGAATCGGAATTTTTTCATGTGAAAGAAAGAAACGCTGGACTACCTGTAAGGTTGTTGCATTTTGAAATATTTAACATGGCCACGAATAATTTGACTTATATGTTAAGTGTAAAAAATTATCTGCTCTAACACGTTCACATAGTCTACATCTATACGCATCAAATCAAGTTATGACGAGGAGTCCATTAAAACAAAAATAAAAATTAGGACAAGCGAACAAAGCATCAATACCGTACCCGCAAATTCTTTTGCAAGGAGCAGAGAAATCTCTAACGCCGAAGGACAAAAAAAGCAACGTCTTTATTATGGCTTGACTGGCACAAGCAAGCTGTTCGTATGCCATATACATTTTCTCCTGCCTAAAAAATCTAATATATGGTTAGTTTGCTAAATCCTAAGAAACCGAACGCTGAATGAAAAGAGCCAGTTAAACAGTCTTCTACAGAAGTAGAACAGGAAAACGGGTTTCCAGAAGAAGTTAAAAGAATGCTGATTTTGGACATAAGCAACACGCAAAAGTTAAAAAGCTACAAGTGGAAAAGACAACGGCATATACTTACACATTCGTAAACAACAGATATTATACATACTAGTAAACAACGCCAAAGGGATTCAAGTTTATTTTATCCATCGATAAGCAAACGGAACTTAAAGATACAATGGTAAAAGAACATCAAGATCGGCGGTGTCCAAAGGATCAAAAAATATCCTGCAACATACAGCGACCGCTGTGTTAAAGCCTCCTTAAGTGTAACATACAAATATCACGGGACAGCGCACAGACCATTTTGGCATCCGTGGGCACACGCACCATATTTAGGTACTCATTGAGCTGAGTTGAAATAATCAAAGCCCTTGAATAAAATCAAGAACCGTTACAGGTGAACAAAGCAATCACAATGTGCCCCAAAACCCTCTATGCTCATCTCACTAACGTACGAAAGCCAAGCATTACAAACCGCATAAAAACATGATATGTCCATTCTGATCAAAACGATTACTACTGAGCTGGAAGATATTTCTTTGCACGGGGAGCAGGGGGGGGATAATGTTTGCTCCCATTGATACACGGGAAACAGTGTGCACACGAAGTTATTTTTCCCATTAACAAAATACTAAAAGCGTAGGAGCATTGAAGAAAGAGGGCAGCATTCAATTTTCTAGAATATCCAATTGTGAGAAGTACTCTAAAAATATTCAGTGATCGCCCATTGACAAGGAGCACTCTGTGCTTCCTTGGGATACAAGGCTTCCAAGGTCACATTTAAGTATTCATGAAGTTGACTACTACTGCCAGCAAATTTGACTTTAATGTCAACTATCAATACAACACAGGGAATTGGTCGATACTCGGTTTTACGGTAGATGTCTAGTTTTAAGATGTCAAAAGAAGATAAACAAGAAAAACCGGGGTATCTTACTGTCTCTGGCATAGTTGTCCTTGTCAACGTATGACGAATAACGAAATGTTTCTTTTTTTTCCTCAAGGAACTTTTTCACTCTCTCCAAATCACGCACAACAGTATGACCGAGGATACTTTCATTATTCACACCAATGACTGTGACACATCCTGCGTGTTTCTCTGAAAGGTCTGAAAGCTCAGGAGCAAATTTGACGCATGGCTTGCACCTACCACGAAAACTCCCTCGTTAACATATTTTCTATCTCAAAAAAAAATACACGTGCAAGAGGGTTCTTTACCAACTAGCCCAGAAATCAAGGACGACAATACGCTCTTTGCCCTCATATTTGGTATTACCCACATGGTAAATTGTTTCAAGTACTGGAAGCATATCAAGCATTTCCCCCTTTTTTTTAAGGTGGAAGACCAGCCTTCAGGTCATCACTGATTTTTTCGAGTGACTTTCTACCGTAACAGGAGGATAAATGTTCAAGTGAATCTTCGTATATGATTTCAATGGATTTTGTTATAAAAAACATTGAACGCTTTCTGAAATGACTCTTCTTCCCATACTTTTCCTTGAAAAAGGTTGATGATGGTATTAACCCATGGTTTATGGAACTACTATTCTCTGGAGAAAATGATCAATTTGGTAGACATGTGATTTCACTTGGTAGATGCTGCCTTAAGTAAAAAAGTTCTTTGTGAGGATAATAG